>CABFWO010003163.1:11897-86938 GCA_902155825.1 Timema genevievae | reverse complement strand
ATATATGTATATATATATATATATATCCATATACACTTATTTTTATTTATTTTATTTATGTCTTGATATATGTATATATATATATATATATCCATATACACTTATTTTTATTTATTTTATTTATGTCTTGATATATATATATATATATATACACACACACACACACACTTATTTTTATTTATGTCTTGCATTCTTTCAAGTTATTCACTTGTGTATAAATTACACTAATGGGTTAGGGAAGAGGAATGTTGAATTTAGAGAAAGTGTATCCACATTTGCATGGAGGTGGGGTAACACTTTAGGAAAAACCATTTTCAGTACACCCGACGGGGATTAAACCACAATCTCTCCTTCATTGGTGGTATAGTCTATATTTGGGAGTAGCGCCTTAGACCCCTGTGGCCACTGAAGCAGATATAAAAATATAATATATTAGTTCACGATAAAGAGTGAATAATCAGGGCCAGATTCAGGGTTTGCCAAAAGAGACTAGGATAGAAGAGTATGCGATCTGGAAGTGCCTTTCTCTTTTAGGGATCTACTCCAAAGAAGGAAAGTTCTTTGCTATCTACTACAGAACCATAGGCTTATATTGTTTGTTTCATTGGTAAAAGATTAATAACCCATTTTGTGTTTTAATAGTAAAATTGTATTACATGCAAAAACTTCTAGTCCTTTTCACACACTGAAAGTGAGTTTTTCATAAAAAAAAAATGACCCACACACACACACACTTCATTGGAGTAGATCCCAAGATCAAAAAGTCTGGTCACTTCTTGTTTAAGGTGTCAATCTTCCACTAGAGGGGACATCAGATAATAGTGAGATTGAGGTTCAGATCATGGTCGTGAGAACTAAGGTTTTTTTTTATAGTTTGTATGTATTTAATTTCCCTAAAAAAAAATGTGTATTTATTAAACACTTGACTTTGAAGTTGATGCATGACAGTGCATGATCTTGGGATAGTTTGTTGAATGGGAGTTCATAAACGAAGGCAGGATTGTAAATGGTCATCAGTCAGACAGCGTAGATATTTCAATCTTCAATGTGGATTCAAGAAAAATCTGCCAGTCTCACTTTCATTTTCTTTCTCTCAATATTTTTTAATCAATCGACTAAACTAGCGGCCGAGGTCTAGCGGTAGATCGCAATCAAATTTTTGGCCACCTCTGATTTAGATGATAGAAAATGTAAAGCTTGCATTATGCACCAGCAACTTTGAGGGTAACAAACAAAAATGGTTGCATACCACTGCACCAATAGTAACATTGTCAGTTTATTTGGTTTTCACTATTTCACTGTAAATAAATGGGTGAGGTTACTAAAAGTGGTGTTTTAGTAAATAAATAAAACATTTTTAAAAAAAAAGCAATTACTTGGTTCATCAAATACTAGCCTGATTATACAACAGTGCATGGATGTTATGTAGCTAATTTACTAATATCACTTCACACAAGGAAAACATGTATATTTTACTTGAAATTGGAGATGGGTCAAATCCATTTATAAAAATAAATGGATTTGACCCATCTCCAATTTCAAGTCAAATATAAATTATTATTATTGTGTCTTCAAAAATGTACAATTTGGTATAAATGGATAAAAAAAATTCAGACTAAGAGGCTGGGAAAAAATAAATCCTTTTTATAAAATTAACATTGCATACACAAGTTTCTTGAGGATAGTTTGGCAACACACTATAGTGAGTTTTTTATTTTTCATACTCACTATACCATAAAGACCTAAACAATTTTTTTTAGTGCTTTATGTTTTTATAAGTTTTTACATTTTTGTGTTCTTTATTTTCTAGATAAAAGAAATAACATCTGTATTTATCTTATAATTGATCTATTAATGCGCATTAAAATTATCATTTCAAGTAAAGAGCTTCAAATTTTGATTTGAGATAGTTTTTACTATTTTATGAATCTCAAATTCCTCTAATATGAAGTTCCTCAAGACTTCAAATAATACACAGTTGGGACAGGGTTCTAATCTGACAGGATAAAGCAAAAAAGTTTTTCTTTTTTGTCTAGTTTGTTAATGTAGACTAGTTTAACAAACCTGAAGTAAAGAACACCGTGATTCTCATCTCCATTTTCACCATCAGCCATGGCAACTGGAAAAAAAAAGAAGTCAAAATAACAATTTTTATAAAATTAATTGTTTAATGTCAAAAAAAAATTTTAGTACTTGGAAGAATTAGTCAATGACATGATAGCAGCATTTATATATTTATTGAAATAATATATAGCACTAAAAACATACATTTTAATTTCCAAAAATTAATGTAAGACCAGACCTAAATGTAATAATTATAACCTAAAATGATCCTTTTCAAACAATGAAGGTTGCAAACTAGAATCTGTTATAATTGATATTAATGACGTACCACTCTCTTGAAGCTGAGGAACATCAGTTTGTGGGCTGGTAGCAGGTTTCTCAGTATGAACTACTTCCACATTCGAAGATATAATAAAAGTTTCATCTCCAACAACTTGACGAGCCTGAACAAGAAAGTTTTGGACATATTATTTACTTACAAACCACAAGTCAATTTTCGTTTAAGGGATAAGAGCAAGATACTAGGAGCGACAAGGAGGGATCATACCTTGGATTTGGTTTTGTTGCTGGTAAGCCTCTGAGCAACGTCTCTAAAAGGAACATTACTGGACTGCTTCTTTGCCCGAGATCTTAATTTTCTGCCGCGGCGAGACTGTCCCGGACTTGGAGACTTCTCGTCACTTTCCCCTTGAGCGGCCGATGCGCTAGAGCGAGTGAATCAGGGAAATAGTAGAAACCCCTTTTTACAAATATGGAAATAAACCTTTGAGAAAACAATAATTAAATCCCAAACAAACATGTTGTAGGATTAATTTTATATTTATATAGAACAAAATCACATTTTATTCTTCTGATTGTAAATAAAATAGGTTATTTGCACAACATTTTACATAAGTTATGTACTATTTTTTACAGGGCTAAGAGTAAAAAAAAAAATTCAAAATCAAGGATCACCCAGATTGTACCAAGTCTCATCAAATACAAATAATTGAATTTCTAGTGTACATTTTCTTATGACATGGTTTAAAGGAATGAAACACTAACATTGCTCTATTAGCAATCCTTGGTTTCACAATCGAGAGTGAACATTTGGTTTTTTGTGGGCTCATCTTGAACCTCCTGATTGCAGTGAATTCTATAAGCACACCACCAGAAACTTTTGACATATATTTATGGAGATTCAAAATATACAACTTTACCTCATTGTTTCAGCAAATGAGAACTTATTTACTCAAATTGTACAACTAATAAACCTATTTTATTTTTTGTGCACCACACCTTAAAACCTGTTAGAACTATCCACATACCTAAAATAATAGGGTAGTAATGGATAAAATAGAAATGAGAGGGAATGTAGCTGCATTTGTGAGGAGGTAGAGCAGGTAACAATTAAGAAAAACCAACCTCAGTACACCCGACCGAGATTCAAACTACAATCTCCTCGACATTAGCCAACAAATTTAGACTTACTGCCAAGTGTATTATGTTGGACCATGCCTTTTTAAACTGAGGGGGCGCAACCCCATATGGGGCCATATAAATGAATATGGGGGCCTTGAAAAATTTGGCGACAGTAATAGGTTTCCGAACGCGCAACAACCAAAAATTAATTCATAATCAAACAGGTAATGAATCTGAGGTATTTCTGGCAGCGCTCGCCTGTGTTGCATCGGTGCCTTCACTACAACCTTGGTTCTGAACACACAGAATTCACACTTTGACTATGCATGCCGTCATGCCACGCAATTCCAACACACACTACTAGAAACACCTCGCCTCAGATTCGAGACTATTATATGTTATGGATTGCAATTTTTTAATTGATCATACAAAGTTTTATATTTTTACATAAACATAATAGTTTAATCACAGAAAATAAAGATTTTTAATATTTTCCTATCATCATCCCTCTGGATGTTAGTATCAAATTGGTACATCTTTGAATTGTATTGTGTTTGAATGTTTGATTTAATAAAAATGCTTTAATCTCCTTTTATTAGTGATAAAATTTATCATGGTGTCTACTCAACTTGACCAATGAGATTCCCGACTTTTTCCCTGATTTCCCCTGATCATTTCCTAAAATTCCCGACTAAAAAGTATGTCACATCCTTCTAATTCCCCCACCTCCCCCCTCATTTTTCTATTAATCTTTTTTTTTTATGAATAATAATAAGTTTTAAAATTTAAATAAACATATTTTTTAAATTTGTATTAACATTGTTTATTAAGAATTATAAAATTTAGTACACAGCTACAAAAAAAAACTACAGTTTGAATAACATTATTATTTACTGTTTTAATGATTATTATATTTCATATTTTGAGTAAAACCACATTTTCCCAAATTTTTATTGTAATTTACCAAATTCCCGGCTTATTCCCGTTTTTTCCCGATCACTTCAAATTCCCGGCTAATTCCCGTTTTCCCTGATTTTCCCGGATGGTAGACACCCTGTTTATGTATAACAAATAATTGCTATAAAATAAATTTCTTTGTGATTTATTATCAGTAAATGTTTGATTTGTATACCTATTTTATTTATTTATATATCATATCATTAATATGTAAATTTGCTTTCATCTTTAATAAATGGTTAGATAATATGTATACCAATGAATTGTTTTGAATTTTTTTTTATGATTCCATTATCAGTAAACGTTTGATCTGTATATTTATTTTTTATACATATACACCCAGGGCTGTGTAGAAATTTATCGGACGAAAAGGGGTTGCGAGTGGAAATAGTTTGAAAAAGCCCTGTGTTAGATCATGCACCCACTGATGCGAGTAGTTGATGAGCAAACACTAACATTTGTATGTCTCTTATAATTGAGCTATCAAGGTACATAAATATTAACATTTCAAGTAAAGAGCTTAAAAATTTGATTTGAAATAGGTTTTATTATTTTATGAATCTCAAATTCCTTTAATATTGAGTTTTTCAAGACTTCAAATAATACACAGCTGGGACAGGAAATTGAATCTGACAGGATTTAGCTAAAAATATTTTTCTTTTTTGTCTAGTTTGTTAATGTAGGCTAGTTTAACAAACCTGAAGTAAAGAACATCGTGAATCTCATCTCCATTTTCGCCTTCAGCCATGGCAACTGTAAAAAAAAAAAGAAGTCAAAAGAAATAATTTTTATGAAAATTAATTATTTAATGTTAAAAATAAATTTTGGTAATTGGAAGAATTAATCACTGACATGACAGTGGCAATTATATGTTTATTGAAATAACTTTACACCACTAAAAAACACACATTTTAATTTCTAAAAATTAATGTAAGTGCAATAATTATATATTGATTCTTTTTAAACATTGAAAGATGTGAACTAAAATCTACTATAATTGATATTAATGACATACCACTCTCTTGACGTCGAGGAACGTCAGTTTGTGGGCTGGTAGCAGGTTTCTCAGTATGAACTACTTCCACATTCGAAGATATAATAAAAGTTTCATCTCCAACAACTTGACGAGCCTGAACAAGAAAGTTTTGGACATATTATTTACTTACAAACCACAAGTCAATTTTCGTTTAAGGGATAAGAGCAAGATACTAGGAGCGACAAGGAGGGATCATACCTTGGATTTGGTTTTGTTGCTGGTAAGCCTCTGAGCAACGTCTCTAAAAGGAACATTACTGGACTGCTTCTTTGCCCGAGATCTTAATTCTCTGCCACGGCAAGAATGTCCCGGACTTGGAGACTTCTCGTCACTTTCCCCTTGAGCGGCCGATGCGCTAGAGCGAGTGAATCAGGGAAATAGTAGAAACCTCTTTTTACAAATATGATAAAAAAAACCTCTAAGCAAGCAATCATTAAATCCCAAACAAACATGTTGTAGGATTAATTTTATATTTATATAGAACAAAAGCAAATTTTATTCTTCAGACTGTAAATAAATATGTTATTTGCACAACATTTGGCGTAAGTTATGTACCATTTTTTAAAGGGCTAATAGTGAAAAAATTCCAAAAGCTAGGATTATCCTGATTGTACCTGGTCCCATTAAATTCAAATAATTTAGTTTCTAGTGTACATTTTCTTATGACATGGTTTAAAGGAATGAAACACTAACATTGCTCTATTAGCAATCTTTGGTTGCTCAATCGAGAGTGAACATTTGGTTTTTTCCCAGCTTTGGACTAGTTTGAACTTCCCGATTAAAGTGAACTCTAAAGGCAAACACCAGAAACTTTTGACATGTATTTATGGAAATTTAAAACATACAATTTTATCTCACCGTTTCATCAAATGGGAATTTAATTTACTCAAATTGTACAACTAATAAATCTATTTTATTTTTTGTACCCTACACCTTAAAACTGGTTAGAACTATCCACATACCTAAAATAATATGGTAATGAAGGGTAAGATAGAAATTAGAAGGAATGTACCCGCATTTGTGTGGAGGTATAGCAGGTAACAATTGAGGAAAACCAACCTCAACACACCCGACCAAGATTTGAACTACAATCTCCTCAACATTGGCCAACCAACTTAGACCTACTGCCAAGTGTATTGTGTTAAAACATGAACCCATCGATGCAGGTGGTAGCCATCTATTGTTGATGAGCAAATACTAGATAAAATGACATACGTGAACTTCACAGCATTTGTCACTTTCTCCTCAGGACCAGACAAACAAGACGATGGCTGAATAGCACCTGAACCCTGAAATATAGTTCACAAACTAAGAGCTCAATTTAATGAAATGGAAGCCTGTGCAAGCCTTTGAAATTTCAAACCTTAATATTAGTAAGATTTGGATTCAATGTGTTTAGCTCAAATTCAAATATATAAATAATTCATAATTACTTAATAAATCAATACAGTCAGATTGGAATCTGGTTGCATGGAGTGAATTAATAAATTACCTTGAGTTCCAGGTCGTAAAGAAATGACATGGAGGACAATTGTTTATGACAGAGAATATCTTTTAACTTATTAAAAAAAAAAAGTAGATAGGCACACTAAATCAACTAATAAACCTTTGCACTATTATTAAAAAAGTTGTCCTTTATTAAATGATATTTCACCTTTTGGGATTAGAACTACTGATTACATTATCTTTAATAAAATTAAATTTTGTATTAAATGACTATCAACATGTTTTGAAATATTTTATTAATGGATTGGATTCGGAAACTTTACATATTAGCTAAAATATTCAACACAGATTTTTTTGGAAACATCATATTAACACTAAAATAAATGGTTTAATTCAGATCTGAATCCATTTTTAAAAGAAAATATTCAATCCCATTTTTTTTAAATAATCTGGATTTGTTTTAGACTCGATTGGATAAAATAAAATAAACTTAGCATTAGATTTGATTTGGATTTGACACAAAATTTATTTTAGGCATGGGATTCGATTTGGATTCAGTTTATGTCATTTATCCAAGATTTGTATTGAGTTTTAAATTGAAAATTATAGATTCACACAGGCTTATTGAAATTGAATAAAAGTGTATAAAATTTAAACTTTTTTCTACTTAAATCAAGTTCTTTAAAACTATGGTGTTTAGTTATTCTCAAAGACAAATGAAGTTTTTTTTAACTGAGTTAATTAGGGTATTACATTTAACATTGTGTAGGTTCTAAGAAATAAATAAAAAAATATTTGACTAAGTTTCTCAACTAGGCCTACTCTTCTTAATTTCATCTGCAAACTATTCCATTCCTATTACAGTAGGGCCTACTTATCTGAGGGGAGATTAGCTAATCATATTATCCTACCACTAATCACTAAGCGCAGGCTCAATTGCGATAGAATATAGCTATATAGTCTCTATTGTAGCTTTCGCTCGACAAAACAGGGCTCTGAATAGTTTTATTATTTTCACCTTCAATTTAGAATCTCTTGGTATCAACGACATGTGTTGATTATTTGGTTTTGTAATGGTGGCTGTCCTTTGCACCATTGACCGTGTTACCATTCCAGAGCCCAATTTGAACAACAAAGGATCATCAACATCTTCAACAATGCCTCTCGAGGGACTTTTTTGTTTTAGTAGCTTTGGTGTCTTTGTTTTGTTTGCTGTAAATGTTTCTATATCTGAAAACCAAAAGATGACAATGCTAGGTGAGTGTTGTAGGTTCTATATGAATAGGCCCAAGGGTGCTTGTTTATAGTGGCATCATACGGCCCCTTGGTGTAGTGGTCAGTGCACCGGGCTATGAACCCAAAGGTCCAGGGTTCAATTCCTGGCTTGTACATTGGGGAATTATCCCAACGGTCACCTGGGGTTGGTAAATTAGGCTTAACTTAGGTTAAAGATTCTCACTGGCTCAACACAATATTAATTATCATCACTTCATCTCATTGTGGGTATATTCAAACAACCTTCACAGGTGTACCCCGAGCAACGCTCTGTGCCGCCAGGAAAAAAAAATAGTGACATTTATTAGAATATTTCACATGAGTAAATATGTTCTGCCGTGTGTCTAGTAAGCCTATGATTCAAACAAAAAAATAAGAAGAGTCTACCAATTTATTTCAATAATGTTAGAGAAGAATAATATTTGTAAACATACCCGAGACTATATAAAGCTCCATTTACAGACAATGTGACTGCAGGTGAGTAATCCGTGGTCCTTAGAAATTGTATTCGCGTCCACATAGTCCGTATCCTTAATCACGTGACTGTGCCAACAGATAGTGAGAAAGGCAGAAACTTTGTCCAATAAAACTCTTTGAAAGAAAATTGTCTACAGCAAGGAGCAAGCACCAAGCAGTCGGTTGGTCAATAAAAGAAACTAAAACAATTTTTTGGGGGGAAGTTGGACCTTCAAAATGATAGTATTTCAGAGAACTTCGTATTTCCCAGAAAATTGTTTCAGAGTTGTTGTTTCCCGGGGTGTTACATTTTTAGAAAACTGTTTCTGAGTCATCATGCTTCTCGGGGTGTTACATTTTTAGAAAAATATTTCTTAAATATATCAATGCGTAAAACCATTATTTCATTTTGTATGTTTCCATAGAAGCAGATCCCTTAGATGCGCCTTATTTTTACGCATGCAGACATATTTACTTGCCTGTTATTGGTAGTGCGTATAAACTAGCCCTTAGAAAGTTTAAAGTTGATCAATTTCTACAGAGTAAGGACTTACAGTTCAGGACTCTACAGCCAGAGCAATCTTACACTGTGGCATCAATTTCATATGGACCACGGACCTAAGAGTAGTCTGTAGATGAGCTTTTTAATGGTCCATCTACATTCAGTCACATTCTTATGATATTGAGATTGTGTTTACTATCCAAGGTTCTTTGGCATTATTCCCTCTAAATGCCATGACATATTGTAGAGTTTCTCAATATAAAATCAATTATTATTATATTATTAGCACCACATCTTACCAGCCGTTCGGGTTATACACACTTAAGCTAATGTGTAGTGGTAGGGTGATTGTGAGATGAAATGGAGGACCTACAGTTTAACTCCTCGGTCCCGGCACAGATTTATCTGATTGCCAAACCCTTCCTTCACCTCTGACAAGATGTGTATTAATCACAACTTGTGAATTTCATCCTACCATTGCACATTAGCGTAAGTGCGTATAACCCGAACGGGTAGTAAGACGCGGTGCTAATAATAATAATAATAATAATACAGTTTAACATAGGATCCAAACCACGGCGGAGGCCTGGCATTCCACACATTCCCAAGTTGTGACTAACACACGTATTGTCAGAGGTGAGGGAAGGGTTTGGCAATCAGATAAATCTGTGCCGGGACCGAGGATTGAACCATAAAATAAACCCAACGCATCTTACGATAAGCGGATACAAATAAAAGTAGACGAACTATTGGTAGACTATTTCCGGGTTTTTTTTAGATAAACTATAACCAAGGAGTTACAATTCGGTTAAAAGACGGGAAAATAGCAATGAGAGGAACTTTCGTTTTTATAATAGGTACTTATTCTAACTCTGTTAGCAACCAGGCTAAGCTTACCTGCTGAAGTTTGATTGACTCTTATGTTAGAAGTAGGTAAATCCCTTAAAGGCCTACGTGGACGTTCCATTGCACTCAAATTAAATGCTGGAAGTAAAAACAAAGAAAGCTGCTTGCGAACTAACGTTGAATCTGATGGGGACATCCTAATGAAGTTTGGTGAACAATATGACCACAAGTATTCCTACTATTGTAAAAATACTTCTTGGTTATAATAGTTCATAAACCTGCATAGCTGCACTAGCAACGTTGAGAAAGCAGTTTCTAATTTAAATTAATTGATTCCATTTAACTATTTTGAAATAATCAGTAAAGTTGAAATTATATTAATATCATAGCGAATTATTGCATTTTTACATAATCTGATATTATTAGTCAAGATATATACGGTAATAACTAATACTATATAAGTAAACACATTTTCAATCACAATTATTTAACTCTGGCTTGACCACAAGGTGCACCTACCTATTATTAAAATATATGTCTAGAATTAATCACAAGTTAACTTACTCCATGGCGTTATGAACTTGAAAGTTAATTGCCGTACTTACCAAAGTACCTATCACTAATATAAGCTATTTCTATCAAGTACTCCTCAATACACCCTATGGCCAATCTCTATATTGAGCAAATTCTATCCTGTCCCCCTCATTACACCATATCTCTATCTTGAGCTAGCTAAATCCAGTCTACTTCATATATTCCTATCCCTATATTGAGCTAGTTCTATCCAGTCCACCTCATTACATCTTATCCCTGTCTTGAGCTATTTCTATCAAGTGTACCTCATTACACACTACGAGTTAGACGAGTTAGGAGCGGGTAAGAGTAGGCAGGTGCCAAGAGTACGCAGTGTATTTTTTCAGTAGTTGGTAGCACTGGGAAAAAATTCTACCGTGGCAGCTTATTGGTATTTGAAGGGTGTGTGTTTAAGTGTTACATTTGAATGTCTCCATTTATCTTCATAGATTTGCTGGTACCTAATTACATTATTTTTATACATAAAATGTTATTAGATTTTTTGAAACTAATCTCTTCGTTAAAATTAAACAGTGAGGACAGTCTGACAGAAATCTAGAAATATCGTGGTATTCTGCGTTTAATGGTGGTTCTAGTGATATTCATAAAACGTAGTGTTATATATTGAAGATTTTACTGACTAAGAGCAAAGAGGCTAAGAGTTCGCAGCTGTCAGGAGGCTAAGAGTACGCCCACTCTATATGTTGAGCATTGATAAATAAAGTATTTCTAGACACATGTGTCTATACCTTTAATTTATTTTAAACTATGAAGCGTTGTGCTTGCTTCAACTTGAGAGCCCCCGTGTTCTCTCATCCTCACCGGGTTGTCGCACCTCCAGCTAACATGTCTGCGATCCCGTCTTACAGAACTCCTGGAGGAGCTCGCTGACAGCTTCTCTTGGATTGAGTTTGTGGGAGGCCTCTGGAGGGCGAGATTGGAGCAAACCTCTTCTATAACGCTGGATTGGTCGCACACTGAATGGACGTGATTGGTTCTGAAACCCAAGGTTGGGAGTTCAAATTGGGCCGCTATGCGGCCTCCCTTGGAAAAGGTGGCAGCCTGGTTTACCGGCTTTCAAGCCAGAAGAGCTAGCACCAAAAAGACGTTTTGTACAGGGAGCGCGGTACGTGGCTGAAACCAGAAATAAACTTATTAACGTCGGTCCCTATTGGAGCGCGCATTTTCTATAGTGGGAACCGAATGTATCTATATCAAGACGCTCTGTGTGGTGATTGGTGTGTTTCCTGTTCACTATTTTTAGACCCTTGGATTATATACTGGCAGATTATCGCCGAAAGATCATTCTAATCCTACCAATTCCACTCCCGGACTCACGTTACGCCATCACCCACAATCTATCATTCCTACTATACCCACCTACCTTATCCCAAGGAAAAAGAAAATCCTTCCTATACCCGAGACCCTGCGCAATCACTCACAATCATCATTTATCATCTCACAGTGTAATATGTATTAATACTACTGTAATTTTCTTTACAGTTTCATCTCATTGGTTTCACTTCATAGGTAATTAATTAATCATTCACGAGGTTAAGAGTCACGACAGTGACTCGGTACTAACAATAAATCAGCCCTTTCTATGATGACCTAGATTGACGATTCTGTCAATTTGGATATTCTTAGTCGGGCAACAGCCGTACGGTGGAAAGATTATTCTCACTTGCACTTCATTCGATAATTTGTCCTCGAGGAAGAAGGATACGCTTCGCTGCCCCGGTATTCAGGAAGACTTAAGCAAATTGTCAGGCCACCGAGGGACAAACACTCGACAACCCAGTAACACCCTGCCGGGAAACCCAATTCTGTTCCACCAATATTAACTAAGCTCGAGACGGACGTATCGGTGGCTTGCTGTTGCGGGAATCCTAAAGGTGCCAACGAGCTACAGCGAGCCGTAAAGCGTAACCAGCTGCGAAGCAATACCTTGCAGCCAGAGTCCGTCCTCCGGGACACCACTCAACACACCCCAAAGCCCTCCCCCACTGCACAGAGGGAGCACCAAAGCTCCTCCACCCTAGCCACTAGCCTGCCCTTATCAGGGCTAAGCGAAATGGCCGCCTACAACCATCCAAAACAAAACGCAGACACTGACATGACAAACTCATCGATGGAAGCTTCCGACATGGAGGCCAAAACTGATGGACAGGGAACATTCACGATGGCTGACAAACTGGGAAGAAAACTAAAATTCAGACCCCACAAACAAACTCAAACAAAAAAAAAACACTGACAATCACAAACAAGTTCGAGGCCCTGGAAAGAGCCGACAGCAAACACTAAGACGACCAACCACAGCAATCTATAAACGATCAAACACAAACAACTTTCACAGCACCCAAAACAATATACCCACCGATAGTGACACTAGGCACCCATAACTACAACCACATCACTAAAATAGAAAAAGAGTTGGGAAACGACATCAAAATCACATACGTTTCAAATGGACTCAAAATTCACACCACAAACAAACAAGACTGCGAATTAATGCAATACCTACTCAAAGACCTGAAACAAGAATTTCACACAAACACATTACATAGGGACAAACCAGTCAAAGTGGTCATCAAGGGGCTCCCTCCCAACATGGCCACCGAGGACATTCAACAAGAACTTAAGGGGCTAGGATACCCCGTTACTGATGTCAGACAGTTCTCAAAAAAGACACAAGCAGATAACACAACACAGACCATCACGCTTTTGCCAACTTTCCAAGTCACGATCACCAAGAACACAGAAACATCTAACATCTACCAAATAGATTACTTAAATCACACAAGAGTTAGAATTGTTTCATAAATCCCACCCGTAAACACCATAACACAGTGCCACAAATTCCAGAGATACGGCCACACAAAGAACAATTGCCAAAATATTCCTCGGTGCGTCAAGTGCACGAACCAACACGACACAAAGGACTGCCCGAAAAAAGACAACACCACCCCCGCCCAGTGCATAAACTGTAGAGGAAGCCACACGGCTAACTACAGCAAGTGCCCCGTCTACGTGGAATTAATCGAAAAGAGAAAAACCACGCAAGAAAACAAACAAGCCACAAGGCAGACCACACAGCCAAGACAGTCCCCTTCCACACACCAGGTCTCATTTAACAGCTTCCCACAGTTGAGACTTAGGTCCAACCAATCAACCACAGAGGAGGCACGTGTCCCCACACACCCTAGCCAGAAACAAAACCCAACACCAACCACAGCGGCCCGCATCTACCAAAGCTACGCGTCTGCAGTACAAGGGCAGCGGGACCACTCGCGACCACCCCAACAAGAGAAGACGTCAACAGTCTCTGATATTATGAAAATAAAAACATTAACCATGCTAGTCTGGCGATGCAGAGGTATTTAGTTAATTTACAAATCTGGCTTACAAATTGGGGGATTAAGGTCAACGCTGCCAAATCTGCACCCATAATCATAAGTCGTAGAAACAAACATCTACCAGCATCACTCACACTATTTGACACAGAAATACCCGTAAAAAAGGAGACTAAATATTTAGGTATCACAATAGATTCTAGACTCACTTGGAAGAATCACATTGAGGACATAAACCAGAAAGCAACAGGCAGGTACGTTCAACTATATTCACTACTAAAGGGCAGGGAGCTAACCATACACACAAAAACAATTTTATACAAATCAGTGATCCAACCGATAATATTATACAACTGTCCAGTATGAAGCTACGGGCCTAAAATTCACATAAAAAACTTCAAACACAAAATAATATACTCATAACAATCACCGGGGCACCCTGGCGCACTAGAACTACAAATTTACACACAAGGACTAACTGTAGACAACTCCAGGAAATCTACAAAGATCGCAACAAAAGACTGTACGAACTGACAGATACGCACATAAACTAAATAGTCAGGGAACTAGGACGCTATGACACCACCGGACAAAGATACTACAAACGTCCAAGACTGGCTTAGTATAGAATTAATTAGTGATAGCTATAAAAATATTAAAACTCCCAGTTGATAATCCTGGATAAAAAAACTAACAAAAAAAACCATTAAAACAAAAACCCACAAAAGCAAAAAAAGTAAATAATTAAAAAAAAGCTATATATAAATTCCTAGTTTGAAAAAAAAATTATATTAGTAAGAAAACCCCAAAATGATAAATAGAACACTAAGCCAGACAGGTAGCGGAGCAGTCTTCCAAACTCTTCCTAGCCTCACCTCATCCTATTTCCTACCCCAACCCAAAAGATAATTCACATCCAAAATCCCACCCCAGCCACAAAACCCAGGCATCTTATTCACCATCACACCATGAAATCAATCATACCTGATTCAAACCCTCCTCATCCCAAGAAAATAAAATTCTACCCACACCAGAGACCTCGCAAATTCACTCACAATCACCAATTTACACCTGTTATTCTCTTACAGCCTCATTTCATCAGTTTCATCTCACAAGGTTTACATTTTCACTCACGAGGTTAAAAGTCATGATAGTGACTCGGTACTCAAACAACAAATTAGCCCTTTCTATGATGAACTAGATTAGCGCTTCTGTAAATTTGTAGATTCTTAGTCGGGCAACAGCCGAACGGCGAAAGATCGTTCTTGGTGGCAGTAGGACCCTTCTCACATCATCGATGTCATGTAAGCATCGAGTTTTGGGCTTATCCCGCATAACATTTCGTCACCGGTCGTTGTTATGGCCATTATTGTCAAGTCGATTTTGTTTTGGGCGTATTGATTTTTCACGCTGAAAATCTTTCTATTTAACTTTAATCTTTGAGACACGAGGAATTTATTTAAAGAATAATGGTTTCTGGGCTTCTCCCTTTAAATGATTTGCTAATATTGTTATTAGTTTTTGAGCTTCTCTCATAATAAATTAAATTTTGGGTTTAATCTTTTAAAAGTTTATAACTTATTGTTCATATTAAATGGTTGAGCCGCTTCGTAAATAATTGTTTCCGGGCTTCTCCCATTAAATGTTTGTTGATTGTTATTAATTTAAGTGTTTCTCTCTTTAATAAATATTTAAATAAGTAATCATATTCCTTGGCTCCTCGTTAATCATTAACCTCACTGACACTTCTGTAATTTTAATTTAATTTTTTTTTGTTCAATAAAGTATCTCAAAGTTTGGTATATTTGGTGCTTTTTATTAGAATTTGTGATTTCCCCCAATTTGTTCCTTTTTGTGGTTTGTTTGAACTTGTGGTCAATTCGAGATTTGGTTTGTAGTTATATCTATTATTGTATTACATAACTTTTTTTTACAAACTTGAGTGATTTATTTTTATCTTAGACATTTTTGAACGACGAGGAAGTGTAAACAAAAGAGCGAAAAAAAACTTGTTTTCACGCCTGATGTTATGACAGACATTAGTTCTTAAAAGCTGGTTGCTGGTTGTAGTAAACGACAGTTGGAAAAAGACTATGGGATACAGGAGTCTACTTCATGCAAAAGAATTAAAATTGTAAGTTGTGTACGTTTTATTAATTTAGGATGCTTACTTAAATAACTAGTATGTTATGACTTTCTTATAAAACAATATTTTAGAAGTAAACATTTTCAAACTCAAGAGGTTTGAACATGTTCGTATTTTGTTAAATTCAAAAAACCTAAAAAAATAAATTTAAGGTGTGTGAGCATGTTTGCCATCCATTTATAGAAAAATTTCTGCATAGTTTTTTTTGTATTCAATGTACATTTTAATTTATCTTTTTATTTCAGGGTATTTTAGCCTATTCTTTGGGCCGTTATGAAGAGACTTTTTACATTCAGGTCAAGATAAGAAGCTGGCAGACAATCTAAAAGACTTTGAAGCAAGATTTTTTGGAATGACTAAGAAGCAATTAATGCAGCTTGCATTTTAATTTGCAGAAGTGCTAGAAAGAGAGTCAACGTCGAAAAAAGTGTTGCAGGTAAGGGTTGGGTCTCAGCTTTTTACAAACGCCAGGGTTTGTCCCTTCGTTCTCCTCAACAATGCAGCATTGGTCGTGGTTCAACCAAACTCAAGACAATATTTATTTTAATAATATGAAGTTAGTGTTGGATGTTTAAAAAAATTTTGAACCTCATCGTATATTCAATATGGAGTAAACAGGAATGTCGACAGTAACAAACCGAACACCAAAAGTTTGTGCAAAGAATGGTCAGAAAAGCTGTCAGGAAAATATCTGCAGCTGATAGAGGTGAAATATTGTCTGCAGTTTGCTGCGTCAGTGCTGCTGGTCGGTTCGTTTCACCAGCCCTGATCTTTGCAATAAAGTGAAAGAATCTAGAAATGTATACAGATGCTCATGTGGGAACCTTACCTCTAGTATCGGATTCAGGATACACGATAACAGTTATATTCAATTGGTTGGTTAAAACATTTTGTCAAGTATGGGAAGCCCACTGAAGACGATCAAGTTTGTCTTATATTGGATAACCACTCCTCTTATTGTTCTTTACTTGCCATTCTATGGTGCTGAGAAAATTTCAAAACATTGCTTTCTCCACCACCACATTCAAGCCACCTGCTACAGCCATTGGACCGTGTGGTTTTTACTCCATTCAATGCAGTATATGAGCAAGACTGACTTCACATCCAGGAAGAGTGGTAACGACACATAAAGTTGTTGGTTTGTTCCAACTCCGAATATATATAGCTATCAACCATAGACAAAGGTGTACAGGCATTTAGAGCAACTGGTATTCACCCCTTTAATCCCGACATTTGTACTCGTGAACATTTTCTGCCTGCTAAAGTCACTCATAGAGAGGCCGGTGACCTGGAGAAATTGGATGGAGGTAGAATCCAGCATAGGTATAAGGATCCCACTGATGCTACTTATATCAATTCTGATTTACCAGAAGAGACAGTTATAGACCTAATGTCACCTAAAATAACATCTCATGCTGATATCTCACCCCTAAAAACACGTGAAAAATAACCATTTCACAAAATAACCCTCGCAGACATTTTACCCCTTCCAAAAGTCTCCTTTGATGGGAATAAAAAGAAAGGGTAAAGTAGGTCTATCGATTGTTTTATCTAGTTCTCCCCATAAGAACCTGTGGACTCAATTTTTTTAAAGGATAAAGAGAGACAGAAATAAAAACGAGCTCGAGTAAGAGAAGAAAAAATAAAGAATAAGGAATGACTACTAAAATACCTAGTCGTGAACTAGAATTTTCTCCAATACAACAGTGGCGTAACAGATGAAGGTTGGGAAACCCCCCTAACTCCCCCCCAGAAAGATTTATTTTGGGGCCTTCTTTTACTAGTCATCTAACACCTTAAAAAATGTTATAAGAAATAATTAATAGTCCTATAAACTAAAATTGTAATAACATCTTATAATGACTGTTTTAGCCTCACCTTTGTGTTGGGAATGTCATCAGTCGGTCAGCTTGACGACATGAAGGTAAAAAAAAATTCTGCCTTATTTAAAACCGAATGAAATAATTGAAATAATGCTATAGCTTAGTTATAATTTACAGCACCTTATGATAAGCCTGTTCAACTATCTAAATCGTCAACAATCAGGATATAAGTTATTTTATTACAATTATTTCTACCAAATTTATAGTAATTTAAAATTCCCTTTCGCGGGCCCCTATGACCATTTCAAAGATATTTTTCGACCATTTATTTTAATTTTAAAAAGCTGAATAATTGTAGTTGCATTAAAGAATTTGTATTATTTCAAATCATATGTATTAATTTGTAGTAAAAGTGGAATATTTTTTAATATTCTTAAAAATTTGTGGGTAGTCTTACCCACCCCTACCCTATCTATCTTGCCCTAGTTCTATTCTGCCCCCCTCATTACACCCTATCATTAGCTTGAGCTAGTTTTATCCTGTTCCCCTCATTACATCCTATACCTATCTTGAGCTAGTTCTATATTGTCCACATCATTACATCCTATCCCTATCTTGAGATAGTTCTATATTGTCCACATCATTACATCCTATCCCTATCTTGAGCTAGTTCTATACTGTCCACATCATTATACCCTATACCTATCTTGAACTAGCTCTATCCGATCCACCTCATTAAACCTTATCCCCATCTAGAGCTAGTTTTGTCAAGTTCATCCCATTACACCCTGTCCCTATCTTAAGCTAGTTTAGTCCAGTCCATCCCATTACTCCCTATCCCTATCTTAAGCTAGTTATATCCAGTCCTCATTACTTCATATCCCTATCTTGAGTCTAGTTATATCAAGTCCTCCTCATTAATCCCTATCCCTATCTAGAGTTAGTTTTGTCCAGTCCATCCCATTACACCCTTTCTTAAGATAGTTCTATCCAGTCCACCTCATTACACCCTATCTTGAGCTTGTTCTAGCAAGTCCACCTCAATACACCATATCCCTATATTGAACTAGTTCTATCCAGTCAACCTCATTACACACTATCTCTCTCAGGTCCATTCTAATGTTATGCTCCCATCTACATCTAGGTCTTCCCAATAGTCTCTTCCCATTGGGTTTGCCAGCCACTATCCTGAGCAAGGTTCTAGATTCTCCCATTCACGCTGCATGTCCTCCCCCCCTCTACGCCCCACACGCCTACCAAACAGTTGTTGCAAGGTAAATACAAGGAAAAGGTCTCATATTTTCCCAATTTAACACCAAAAGAAGAAGAAGAATCCCTGACGACAATTTGTCGTCGAATAATTGTTTCACAAGCGTGTGCTATAAGTTGAGCACATTATGTTAATCATTAGAAGGATCAAGGCGATCAGTACCACTGTTGTCATAGAATGATCAAGGTAATCAATTTATCTCTACCTGACATTACATCCTGACATGAGTTTATCTCCATAGTATGATTTTGGTAGTAATAACAGTAGAAGTTAGTTACTAAAACAAGTTTAATATATCCATACATCAAGTCATGTTATCTGCAATTGTCACTTTTGATAAATATTATCAATATCTATAAAATAACACAAATAATATAGTGAAATGTTATCAACATTTGGGTTATCAACATCATGGTATACCCGAAAATACACCCTGACATACGTTCCTTTCTACCTGATAAGGCCGTAGTCGGGGGGTGGGGGGTTCAGGGGTTAGCACCCTCCACCCCCGAGATTTTACAAATAAAATATGTATGATTCAAACAATATCAAAATTAAGATACAAGTACAAATTAGGGGGCTGTGTTACCAGAAAAACACTTCAGATAGCTTCTAGAAGTGTTTAATTTCTAGAATTTTTTCTAGTCCTCCGCAGTTATGGTATTATATTGCCATAAAAATCACTTCAGATAACTTTTAGAGGTGTTTAATATTTAGGATTTTTCATAGCCTTCAGCAGTTAGGGGATTATGTTGCCCGGCAGTTAGGGGGCTGTGATACCATAAAAAGAAATTCAAAGAGCTTCTAGATGTGTTTAATATTTAGAACTCTTGCTAGCCTCCGGCAATTAAGGCGTTATTTTGCCATAAAAAACATTTCAGATAGCTTCTAGAGATGTTTGATGTTTAGAATTTTTCCTAGCCTTCGGCAGTTAGAAGGTTATGTTGCCATAAAAAAACACTTCAGATCGATTCTAGGGGTGCTTAATATTTATAAAAAAAAAATCTAACCTTCGACAGTATGTTATGTTGCCATAAAAACACTTTAGATAGCTTCTAGAGGTGTTTAATATATATATAAAATGTCCTTGCCTTAAGCACTTAGGGGGTTATGATACCATAAAAAACACTTTAGAGAGCTTCTAGATTTGTTTAATATTCAGAATTTGTTCTAGTCTCCGGCAGTAAGGTAGTTATGTTGCCATAAAAACACTTCAAATAGTTTCTATAGGTGTTTAATATTTAGAATTTTTACTAGCCTTTGACAGTTAGGGGGCTATGTTACCATAAAAACAATTTTGATAGCTTCTAGAACTGTCTATCTTTTTTTTTTTTAATGTCTAGCCTTCCGCAATTGGAGGATGTACCCAACAAACACCCCTCCTGAAATTATTGTACCTGACAATACATCCAGAACCTTTGCTCAACATTATAAAAAGTTTTAACTAACTTAATACGTACAATAAAACACTTGGTGTGAGAAGTTATCCAACTCGTTTAAAGGACCTTGAGATACGTGACTCGACAAAATAACAATTTCTTGTTGGTCATCGTGTACCGCTGCTATCAGCAGAAAGAGAGAGACGAAGAGATAAGCAAGAAGCTGTGGTGGATAAGAGTGAGCTATAGTAAAAACACGTTAGGAAGGACGGTATCTGACAATTACTAAAATTCTTGGATCTACTTACTGTGACGTGTACTTTGTACATAAGTCAAGTCATGTGATCTGAAATTGTCCCTTGCGATAGTTCTTACTATCAAAACCCATTATAAAATGTTATCGTTGTTGACCGTAATAAAATAGGTATGTGATTGTCCAGAAGTTTATTCTTACCATTATCTTATTGGACACGTGCTTGTGACAATGTTGACATTGCATTGTCTCTCGCTCAGATACGTTGTCCACTCTTTATTATCGATCACTCTCGTCTGGACTAGTCTGCTGGTGATGGAAGGTCGGGGATAGAATCCCGGACGGATGTATCGAGTTAGTTTTACTCGGTATCTACACACAAACGTGGGTACATTTCCTCTTAAATTCAACTTTACTCATTCCTAACATATCAATGCGGTACCTTCATATGTATATAAACCAAAAAAAGTAGTAAAACCCGGTGAAATAAAAACTCTCCTAGTTATGTGTCGTAATCTCTATACTCATTTTATTGACAAGTTATTATAAATGTGAGCTTCAAGCGTCCTCCAAGGTTAGCATCGCCGAAAAAACAGTGAGATACAAGAATGAGGTAGTGGAAGGGGAGGAGTCTGTCTAGACAGAGTAGTCGACAATTAGTCGGTGGAAAGGTGAGTCTCTACACAGAGGAGCCGACAGTTCATCAGTGACAAGGACAGGCTGCACTTGGCACTATGGGATTGCTACACAACCCCGTCTTCTTTAAAATACTCGCCTACACTTGCTCCGGGTATTACGCGTCTATGTTCACGTTACGTGTAGCCTGGGGTTTCCTGAAGAACCCCACCAGAAGGTTCTGGAAGGTAAAGGAAAGGTTGACTCCTCCTCCTTGTCTCAACGACCCGAGGTTTGGAGTTCATTCCTATATCAAGGCAAATGTAAGTGAATACTTTACGCATTGTTTGATCTTGCCCTTTTAAGCATGGTTGAGGAGACTTGATATACTCTCATGTGCAAACCTTCCTAGTAAACCTCCTTATAGACCGTGTTACTTGTAAACCTCTTTATAGACTGTGTTCCTAGTAAACCTTCTTATAGTCGATGTTTCTAGAACACATTATAGACTGTGTACCTAGTAAACCTCCTTATACACAGCTTTCCTACTAAACCTCCTTATAGACTGTGTTCCTAGTAAACCTTCTTATAGACTGTGTTCATAGTAAACCTCCTTATAGACCGTGTTACTTGTAAACCACTTTATAGACTGTGTTCCCAGTAAACCTTCTTATAGACTCTGTTCCTAGTAAACCTTCTTATAGTCGATGTTTCTAGTACACCTTATAGACTATGTTCCTAGTAATAATACTTAGCACCGCGTATTACTACCCGTTCGGGTTATACGCTTAAGTACTAATTACACTAATGGATTAGGAATTGGGAGGGTTGAATTTAGAGGAAGCGAACCCGCATTTGCGTGGAGGGAGAGTGGAAAACCATTTAGGAAAAACCACCCCCAGTTCACCCGACCGAGATTCGAACCTCGATCTCCCCGTCCTCGGCGGTCGAGCTCAACACGACTAGCGCGTTAGCCAACTACGCCACCGAGGCGGGTTATGTTCCTAGTAGACCTCCTTATACACAGCTTTCCTAGTAAACCTCCTTATAGACTGTATTCCTAGTAAACCTTCTTATAGACTGTGTGCATAGTAAACCTTCTTATAGACTGTGTTCATAGTAAACATCTTTATAGACTGTGTTCCCAGTAAACCTTCTTATAGACTGTGTTCCTAGTAAACCTCCTTATACACAGCGTTCCTAGTAAACCTCCTTATAGACTGTGTTCATAGTAAACCTTATAGACTGTGTTCCCAGTAAACATTCTTATATACTGTGTTCATAGTAAACCTTATAGTCTGTTTTCCTAGTAAACCTTCTTATAGACTGTGTTCCTAGTAAACCTCTTTATAGACTGTGTTCCTAGTAAACCTCGTTATACACTGTGTTCCCAGTAAACCTCCTTATAGACCGCGTTACTTGTATAGACTGTGTTCCTAGTAAAGCTTCTTATAGAATGTGTTCCCAGTAAACCTCCTTATAGACCGCGTTACTTGTAAACCTCTTTATAGACTGTGTACCTAGTAAACCTTCTTATAGACTGTGTTCCCAGTAGACCTTATTATAGACTGTGTTCATAGTAAACATCCTTATAGACTGTGTTCCTAGTAAACCTTCTTATAGACTGTGTTCATAGTAAACCTCCTTATAGACCGTGTTACTTGTAAACATCTTTATAGACTCTGTTCCTAGTAAACCTTCTTATAGTCGATGTTTCTAGTACACCTTATAGACTATGTTCCTAGTAGACCTCCTTATACACAGCTTTCCTAGTAAACCTCCTTATAGACTGTGTTCCTAGTAAACCTTCTTATAGACTGTGTTCATAGTAAACCTCCTTATAGACCGTGTTACTTGTAAACATCTTTATAGACTCTGTTCCTAGTAAACCTTCTTATAGTCGATGTTTCTAGTACACCTTATAGACTATGTTCCTAGTAGACCTCCTTATACACAGCTTTCCTAGTAAACCTCCTTATAGACTGTGTTCCTAGTAAACCTTCTTATAGACTGTGTTCATAGTAAACCTCCTTATAGACCGTGTTACTTGTAAACATCTTTATAGACTCTGTTCCTAGTAAACCTTCTTATAGTCGATGTTTCTAGTACACCTTATAGACTATGTTCCTAGTAGACCTCCTTATACACAGCTTTCCTAGTAAACCTCCTTATAGACTGTGTTCCTAGTAAACCTTCTTATAGACTGTGTGCATAGTAAACCTTCTTATAGGCTGTGTTCATAGTAAACATCTTTATAGACTGTGTTCCCAGTAAACCTTCTTATAGACTGTGTTCCTAGTAAACCTCCTTATACACAGCGTTCCTAGTAAACCTCCTTATAGACTGTGTTCCCAGTAAACCTTATTATAGACTGTGTTCATAGTAAACCTTCTTATAGACTGTGTTCCCAGTAAACCTTCTTATAGACTGTGTTCATAGTAAACCTCCTTATAGACTGTGTTACTAGTAAAACTCCTTATAGATTGTGTTACATGTAAGCCTTCTTATAGAATGTGTTCCTAGTACACCTTCTTATAGACTGTGTTCATAGTAAAACTCTTTATAGACTGTGTTCCCAGTAAACCTTCTTATAGACTGTGTTCCTAGTAAACCTCCTTATACACTGCGTTCCTAGTAAACCTTCTTATAGACTGTGTTCATAGTAAACATATTTATAGACTGTGTTCCCAGTAAACCTTCTAATATACTGTGTTCCCAATAAACCTCCTTATAGACTGTGTTACTAGTAAACCTCCTTATAGACCGTGTTACTTCTAAACCTCTTTATAGACTGTGTTCCTAGTACACCTCCTTATAGACTGTGTTCCCAGTAAACATTCTTATAGACTGTTCCTAGTAAACCTCCTTATAGACTGTGTTCCCAGTAAACCTTATAGACTGCTTTACTTGTAAGCCTCCTTATAGACTGTTCCTAATAAACCTCCTTATATACTGTGTTCTCAGTAAACCTCCTTATATACTGTGTTCTCAGTAAACCTCCTTATATACTGTGTTCTCAGTAATCCTCCTTATATACTGTGTTACTTGTAAGCTTTCTTATATAATGTGTTTCTAGTAAACCTCCTTATAAAATGTATCCCTAGTAAACCTACTTATAGGTTGTGTGCCTAGTAAACCTCCCTATATACTGTGTTACTTGTAAACCTCCTTATATACTGTGTTACTTGTAAGCTTTCTTATATACTGTGTTTCTAGTAAACCTCCTTATAAAATGTATCCCTAGTAAACCTACTTATAGGTTGTGTGCATAGTAAACCTCCATATATACTGTGTTACTTCTAAACCTCCTTATGGATTGTGTTACTTGTAAACCTCCTTATGGACTGTGTTCCCAGTACACCTTAGAAACTGTGTTACTTGTAAGACTCCTTATAGATTCTGATCCTAGTAAACCTCCTTATAGACTGTGTTACTTGTATACCTCCTTATATACTGGGTTACTTGTAAACCTCCTTATACACTGTGTTCCCGGTAAACCTCCTTATACACTATGTTCCCGGTAAACCTCCTTATACACTGTGTTCCCGGTAAACCTCCTTATACACTATGTTCCCGGTAAACCTCCTTATATACTGTGTTCCTGGTAAACCTCCATATATACTGTGTTACTTGTAAACCACCTTATAGACTGTGTTCCCAGTAATCCTCCTTATAGACTGTGTTTCCAGTAAACCTCCTTATATACTGAGTTCCTAGTAAACCTTCTTATATACTGTGTTCTCAATAAAACTCCTTATATACTGGGTTACTTGTAAACCTCCTTATAAACTGTGTTCCTGGTAAAACACCTTATAGACTGTGTTCCCAGTACTCCTTCTTATAGACTGTGTTCCTAGTAAACCTCCTTATAGACTGTGTCCCTAGTAAACCTCCTTATATACTGTGTTCCTAGTAAGCCTCCCTATTTACTGTGTTCCGGTTAATTTCCTTATATAATGTGTTCCAAGTAAACCTCCTTATAGGCTGTGTTCTTAGTACACCTCCTTATAGGCTGTGTCCTAGTACACCTCCTTATAGACTGTGTTCCCATTAAACCTCCTTATATACTGTGTTACTTGTAAGCCTCCTTATAGACTGTGTTCCCAGTAAACCTTATAGACTGCTTTACTTCTAAGCCTCCTTATAGACTCTTCCTAGTATACCACCTTATATACTGTGTTCTCAGTAAACCTTATAGACTGCTTTACTTGTAGGCCTCCTTATAGACTGTTTTTAGTAAACCTCCTTATATTCTGTGTTCTCAGTAATCCTCCTTATATACTGTGTTACTTGTAAGCTTCCTTATAGACTGTGTTCCTAGTAAACCTCCTTATAAAATGTGTCTCTAGTAAACCTACTTATAGGTTGTGTGCCTAGTAAACCTCCCTATATACTGTGTTACTTGTAAACCTCCTTATAGACTATGTTCCCAGTACACCTTAGATACTGTGTTACTTGTAAGCCTCCTTATAGATTCTGATCTTAGTAAACCTCCTTATAGACTGTGTTACCTGTATATCTCCTTATATACTGTGTTACTTGTAAACCTCCATATACACTGTGCTCCCGGTAAGCCTCCTTATATATGGTGTTCCTGGTAAACCTCCTTATATACTGTATTACTTATAAGCCACCTTATAGACTGTGTTCCCAGTAAACCTCCTTATAGACTGTGGTCCCAGTAAACCTCCTTATAAATTTTGTTCCTAGTAAACCTTCTTATATACTGTGTTTTCAGTAAACCTCCTTATATACTGGGTTACTTGTAAACCTCCTTATAGACTGTGTTCCTGGTAAACCACCTTATAGACTGTGTTCCCAGTAAACCTCCTTATATACTGTGTTACTTGTAAGCCTCCTTATTGACTGTGTTCCTAATAAATCTTCTTATTGACTGTGTTCCCAGTAAACCTCCCTATAGACTGTGTTCCTAGTAAACCTCCTTATATACTGTGTTCTCAATAAACCTCCTGAAATAATGTGTTCCTAATAAACCTCCTTATACACTGTGTTCCAAGTAAACGTCCTTATAGACTCTGTTCCTAGTACACCTCCTTATAGACTGTGTTCCGAGTAAACCTTCTTATAGACTGTGTTTATAGTAAACCTCCTTGTATACTGTGTTCCCAGTAAATCTTCTTATAGACTGTGTTCCTTGTAAACCTTCTTATAGACTGTGCTACTTGTAAGCCTTCTTATAGACTGTGTTCCTAGTACACCTCCTTATAGACTGTGTTACTAGTAAGCCTCCTTATAGACTGTGTTCCCAGTAAACCTTCTTATAGACTGTGTTCCTAGTAAACCTCCTTATAGACTGTGTTACTTGTAAGCCTCCTTATAGACTGTGTTCCCAGTAAACCTCCTTATAGTCGGTGTTCCTTGTACACCTCCTTATAGACTGTGTTCCTAGTAAACCTCCTTATAGACTGTTTTCTTAGTAAACCTCCTTATAAACTGTGATACTTGTAAACCTCCTTATATACTGTGTTCCCAATAAACCTCCTTATAGTCGATGTTCCTAGAACACCTTATAGACTTTGTTCCTAGTAAACCTTCTTATAGACTGTGTTCCCAGTAAACCTTCTTATATACTGTGATACTTGTAAACCTCCTTATAGACTGTTTTTTTAGTAAGCCTCCTTATATACTGTGATACTTGTAAATCTCCTTATAGATCTTGTTACTTGTAAACCTCCCAAAAATAAAGAAGAGTTGCAGGAAATGATGGACTGGTTAGTGGATATAGGAAGAATATATGGCATGGAGATCAACATTGAGAAATCAAAAATGATGGGGATTTCAAAAAACGAAGAAATTCTGAAAATCAAAATTGGAAACCATGAGTTGGAAAACATAGAGCATTTCAAGTACCTGAGAAGTATTCTGACAAAGGCTGCCTACTAAACCTAGGAAATCAGGTCAAGAATCGCCATGGCCAAAGAATCTTTCAACAAGAAGAGGTTACTGCTGACCAGCAAGTTGAGTTTGGAACTGAGGAATAGACTGATGAAATACTACATTTGGAGCATCGCGCTGAATGGAGCAGAAACTTGGACATTTATGAAGAAGTAAAAGAAATACTTGGATCATTTTGAAATGTGGTGCTGGAGAATACTTGAGATCAGTTGGAAAGACAGGGTGACAAATGAAGTCCTATGAAGAGTGGGTAGGAAGAGAACCATTTTGGATGTAGTTCTTCGGTACAAACCAAACTGAATAGGTCACATTCTTAGGAGGAAGTGTTTCCTGCAAGACATCATAGAAGGAAAGATTGAGGGAAAGAGAAGCTTAGGAAGAAGAAGGATTCAAATATTGGATGACTTGAAGGAAAAAAGAAAATTCTGGGAGGTGAAAGAGGGATCAGATGACAGGATGCATTGGCATTCTAAGTTAACTGACAAAAGGAATTGACCTGTTAGAAGACAGAGAACTTAATAATAATAAACAAGGTTCGTCAAAAATAAGCTCGTTTAATTAAGTTTAGTTCAAAATTATTAGCTAATTCCGATCAGGATAAATAGTAAGTAATGGTAATAACTAAATTGTAGGCAGTAGGAATATTGTACAGTCAACTTCACTCTGTACATGCTCCAATGTTTCACACATATTTCCGTATACCAATCCCACTACAACCTTCTCCCGGGTTATTCAGATATAGCACAGTGATTATTAATTAGCGCCTTGCACCTCACTATAATGAACTCCGAATACCCCGTGTACCACATGATTACCCACCAAACGAAGACGAGATTGCCATACCACACATGTCTTGTCATCCAACACAACTTCATTCTGCAGGTTGCAAGACACTACTGAGGAAAACGTTTCAACTGTAATCTGTATCTGTATCTGCTATCTGTATGTCTCAGTGAGCTTGAGAAGAAAGGATGGGATCATAGTGTCCATCATGTGTTCATTGCCAGATTAAATCAAATTTGGGATTATTATGAACTTGGTTCCAGGGCTTGCAGTTCCACTACGTGCAAAAAGGCGACGTGACGAAGCCTCTCATGGTATTTGTCCATGGATTTCCAGAGTTCTGGTACTCGTGGAGGTATCAGCTGCAAGAGTTCTACAAGGACTACTGGTGAGTTCCTCACATTGATCAAGCCCAGATCACAGCAGCCAGTATACCCGATCTCCTAGTACTATCACGAGTCAGGAGTATGTTGACTGGTCTTCTGTGTTTTCAGGGTGGTTGCTCTTGACATGCGAGGCTATGGAGACTCAGACAAACCTGAGGGAGTGAACAATTACGATATCAAGTATCTGGTGGAGGATATTGCTCAGTTCGTCAAGGAGCTAGGTGAGTGACAAGGATACTAGTTAAGTGTGACAAGGAACAACGATATCAAGTATCTGGTGAAGGACATTGCCCAATTTGACAAGGAGCTACGGTATCAAGTACCTAGTGGAGGACATTGCCCAGTTTGTTTTGGAGCTAGTTGAGTGTGACAAAGAGGCAGGTGAATGTGATGAGGAGTTAGGTAAGTGTGACAAGGATCTAGTTGAGTGTGACAAAGAACTACGATATCAAGTATCTGGTGGAGGACATTGCCCAGTTCGTCAAGAAGCTAAGTCAGTATGACAAGGAGATAGATGGGAGTGAAAAGGAGCTAGGTGAGTGTGACAAGGAGCCAGGTGAGTATGACAAGGAACTAGTTGAGTGTGACAATGAGCTAGGTGAGTGTGACAACGAGCCAGGCGCGTTTGACAAGGAGTTAGGTACGTGACCTAGCCCCATATCATTGTGGTTCGCACGGTTTTGAATAGACATTGAGCTATGCAACAAATACCCATAATAAGTGAAG
Source organism: Timema genevievae (assembly GCA_902155825.1). Lineage (NCBI taxonomy): Eukaryota > Metazoa > Arthropoda > Insecta > Phasmatodea > Timematidae > Timema > Timema genevievae. Next base: position 57,732 of record CABFWO010003163.1, on the reverse strand, counting down.
TGACAACTGTTGTCAAATATTTGGGAATAAGGAGACCTATATCTTAGTTTCGAAATTTGGAACGGACTAATAAACTTTTACAAGATGTTCACGTTTAGTCGAATATAAACTAAATCTTTGACGATACTGGTACGTGAATCCCACTGCACGCCCACACAAGTTTAATGTACATACAAGTAGTAATATTTTTAAGTAGAGCTACTATCACACGACACTTGCTTGTACAAGAAATCAAGTGTGCTAACTAGGGCAAATATATCTGTATACTAGCTAGTATAATAGAAACGGGACTAGAGTATTCACATGCTGCTAGTTTGGTACTATGTTCTAGTGCAAATATTTATGGAACGCCAGAGATATATTTTGGGTGCAGCAGTTGGATTAATTTTTAATAATGATATTGAAAATTATGAGAGGGAGCGTAGGAAAAGAATATGAACACGGAACTGGCTGGAAAGACGAAATAATGGTCGTGGGATGCTAAAAATGATACATTCGGAAGTTAGGTAAGATACATTTGGGGTGACACTAACGTTTAATATCTCCCTAAATTTGTATTCATTTATTTACGATGTTGTCAGAGGCCCCTAAGCCCATGGGTGTCCGAGTACAGTATCCTTGATACACAAATGTTCTTTTTTAGGCCTACGCACACTTTATATTTAAAAAAAACACCCAATGTTGACTTGCTATCAAGTTTATTTAGATTAAAATTGGGTCTGGAACACAGTTTGTCGTTTCTAGGTGACATGTTTTCAATTAAATATATATTAAAGATATTGTCATATTGTGGCAATTTGGTATTATATAAACAAGAATATTTAGAATAATTTTCTTCCAACAACAAAATCACATCCGATGACCATGTTGGCGCCATTTCTGCCATTTCTCTACACACACTCTCAGCGATTGGTTGAATTGCACAGACTAATGTCGGAACTAGTACGAAAATAGCACCTGTTCTATCCTCACAACTAGTATGGTAGCCAGTACCAAGAGGTAAAACCAGTATACTTTTTCTGATTCATACGACACTAGATGATGACGTGCTAATTTGACATCATTCATTAATTTGATTGAATATATGAGATTCATCAAAGTGTGATTAGTTAAATGAAATAAATATGTTAGTAAAAGCTTTGAAGACCATAATAAAGTTCGAAACTGGTTAGTTTTTCCTTTAAATAAGTTGATGTAGTCCAGCGGTTCCCAAACTGTGCTCCACAAAACATCTCCAAGTGTTCCGCGAATAGAATGGAAATAAAACTAAATAAAATATGACACAATACCAAAACTGTGAATTTGTGCGTCCATGAACCACAGTTCAGTATTGGGTAGAAATTATTTACAGACTGCACTTGGCGAAACTAGACAGAGAGACTAAAGGGTGCCAGTTCACTCCGTCTCTCTGAGAACTTCACCGCGCTTTCAGATACGATTGTTTGCTTCAACATTTTTCCAGAATTTTATGGGAAGTTTATATCGCATATTAAAAACTCGTGTTTCTTCGCACCTTCAGTCATTTTAAGTTCAGTATGCAGTCGATAGTCGAAACAAATCAAGTAGCAGTGCAATGTTATTTATTTGATTGTCGGAAAAGCCAATTTGGTGTCGGAGCATTATGATTGCTTGAATGATTTGACATCAGATTCCTCGATAAAAGAGAATTTTGCAACTAACAAGTCACCATCAGAATTTTGATGTCAGCTACGAGACGAATTTGAAGTTTTGTCAGATAGAGCGAAAATAATCCTTCTTCCCCTTGCAATAACTTACTTATGTGGATCAGGATTCTCTGCCTATGTGGCTACTAAAACAAAAGATCCCGGCTCAATGCAAAGCCAGATATTCATTAGCAGCAGTCCCATCCCTCTCATTGGAATTTAAGTTCGCGGAATATATATATATATTTTTTTGCAGCCATGAGAATGGTTTTAACACTATCTGTGTGGGTAACATATTGTGGATTTACAATACCTGCTTTGAATTTGTTATCAAATGTGTTGCTTTAGGTTAATTTATGTTTTTGATTGTTGTTTTGCATTTATGTAGTTAAGTTCCTTATTTCTCTGAAAATAAGGGATAAAATAACATTTATAATGAAATAAAACTTTATGTTTAACATGCCCTAATGCATAACATTTGTTTCCATCGTGAATACTGCTGTCATTCGGTTTGGTATCTATCTATGTAGAGTCTATGTGAAAATATCGTTGCCTTTATACCAAAGACACTTATGTGCAAAATTGTTGCTTGAGAAAACAATATTTAAAGTTACAATTTTCAATGGCTTTCAATAGGAAAAATTAATAGATCATGATTTAAGCTATTTAGAAATCTAAAAATAATTCGTGCTTTTAATATACGATAAAATATCAACTAACAACTTTAAAAAATTGCATTTAGTTAAATATAGCAAAAAATGAATGTGCATGTCTTTAGCATCAAGGCAACTATAGTCAGCGTTGCCAACTGTACGATCTGGATACAACTTTTGATATAATTTCACCACGTTTACAATCCAATTTTAGGATATTTTCTAAAAGTAATATCCTGTGGCCCTGCTATCTAGTAACAAATTTTACATTAACTATTTTTTTTTCAATAACTTACTTATGTGGATCAGGATTCTCTGCCTATGTGGCTACTAAAACAAAAGATCCCGGCTCAATGCAAAGCCAGATATTCATTAGCAGCAGTCCCATCCCTCTCATTGGAATTTAAGTTCGCGGAATATATATATATATTTTTTTGCAGCCATGAGAATGGTTTTAACACTATCTGTGTGGGTAACATATTGTGGATTTACAATACCTGCTTTGAATTTGTTATCAAATGTGTTGCTTTAGGTTAATTTATGTTTTTGATTGTTGTTTTGCATTTATGTAGTTAAGTTCCTTATTTCTCTGAAAATAAGGGATAAAATAACATTTATAATGAAATAAAACTTTATGTTTAACATGCCCTAATGCATAACATTTGTTTCCATCGTGAATACTGCTGTCATTCGGTTTGGTATCTATCTATGTAGAGTCTATGTGAAAATATCGTTGCCTTTATACCAAAGACACTTATGTGCAAAATTGTTGCTTGAGAAAACAATATTTAAAGTTACAATTTTCAATGGCTTTCAATAGGAAAAATTAATAGATCATGATTTAAGCTATTTAGAAATCTAAAAATAATTCGTGCTTTTAATATACGATAAAATATCAACTAACAACTTTAAAAAATTGCATTTAGTTAAATATAGCAAAAAATGAATGTGCATGTCTTTAGCATCAAGGCAACTATAGTCAGCGTTGCCAACTGTACGATCTGGATACAACTTTTGATATAATTTCACCACGTTTACAATCCAATTTTAGGATATTTTCTAAAAGTAATATCCTGTGGCCCTGCTATCTAGTAACAAATTTTACATTAACTATTTTTTTTATGAAAATCGCAGGGCTTATCAATATAATGTCAGAAAGTAGTATCCTACCGGTCAAAATACAATCCATTTAATGTCCATGTACTATCGCCAGAGATTATAGACTTGGCAACACTGACTATAGTGCTCCGTGACAAATTTTTCTCTTAAAAAGTGCTCCGAGATTCAAAAAGTTTGGGAACCGCTGAACTGTAGTCTAATATATACGATGATTTTTGAAGGAAGCTCTCTTGTAAATAAAAATAAAAACTCTTACAAACAAACAAAAAACCTTCCTGAAGGAAATTTATACTTCCGTTCTAAATGGCCGTTTACCCTATCCAAAAATACATATATATATATATATATATATATATGATAGTATTCTAATATGAAAGAAAGCCTTACAGATTGGGATTATTACTAAAATCAGGGTTTAGTAGATACTGTACTTCTTACAACCCTATAACCTAAATTATCATTTGAATGCAAGACTTCTACACAGAGTATGTCATTAAAACAATTGTAATACAATTTTAGCTAACTCGTTTCATTAAAGTTATCGAACTTTCAACATAATATGGTTTCTGAAAGCAATATACAAGATATGAGTCAACTTTTTTTTAAAAAGGTAATGTAATAGGCCTAATACCTTATACAAGCCTATAACCTAAGTGATAGTTTTAACATATGGCAACTACATAAATTTTGTCATTCAAACAAATGTAATCAAGTTTTAAGATACCTTAATAAGTATATTTATTGAACTTTCAAAATAATATGGTTTCTGAAACCAATATACAAGTTAATAACCAACTTTAAATATAAGTGTAGTTTTGGCAAACTGTAAACAAAATGGATGATAACTACATATTTAAATATATTACAGATTTTATTCGTATTTGTACAGTATTACCTATAAAACTGAATTGTATATCCTTTAATGTAAATCACTATTTTCAAACAATAACACTTTTATTCATCAGAGACATGTTTTCGCATAAGAACATTGAAAGAAACTGTTAAATCTGTCCCCCCACAGTGTAGCAGACGATAAACTTGAGCATCACGCTTTTGTCCTTGGCAATGTGTATGTGTAGCCTATGTCCATCCAGTTATATTATAGAGATCAATGTACGGGTATAATAGAATAACAGCTTTGAATGTTTTAGACCGTTCTTTGTTTGCTAGGTCGTGACAAGTTTACGCTGGTGGCGCACGACTGGGGAGGTGTCGTTGCTTGGAGGTTTGTGGACACGCATGCGCACATGTTGAACAGCTACATCATCATGGATGCACCGCGCATACAGTCGTGGATGAATATGGCAGTCTCCAACATGCAGCAATTCCGCAAGTCATGGTACGTCCTACACTAGAGCTTTTTTTTTAATTTCTTATTCCAACCCCCACCACGGACCAGCCATCTATTCTCTAACGCTCTTTATAGTAAAAGTACGATCATTAAGTATCGTCTGCTACCGATTTAAACTATTAAAACGTGTCTAGAGTTTGAGTTGTGGGTTAAACTAATAATATACTGTCAGTATGTACACAGAATAAAAAGGAAGAATATAATATATACACATATAAATAAAGTAGTTTAAGAAAATTGTTCACCAAAATGGAGCAAAGCATCTAGGCTGAGTTTATATTCATGCATCACTAATAGCAAATAGTGTATGGCACACATTGCGCAAGAAGTTAAAATACATTATTTTCAATGATAGTATTTATATTAAATACATAGTGCAAACTGCATAAAGTTGATCGAACTTTAACTTTTAATACGTTACTTTACCCATTTAAACGTCAGTAATCAACCAGATGAAAATAATTAGCTTCTTTGTTCATCTTCATGTTTAAAAGGTCTTGTGGTAGCCATACTTGTTTGTTATTCATGAATTTTCTTTATTTTAGCGTCAATGACTAAGATTGTCTATATGATTGAAAATAAGAAGAGATAATACATTTTTATTCTGTTATTGAGATGTAGGTCTACTATCATATTCATGACCATAATAAAATCGGAAACAAATAAAAATCCAATTTGATTTTATGGTACAGACAAAACTGAAATATCAAAAGATTCAAAGGTTGTTTTCTGAAAAAGCCCTTTATTGAAGTATTTTTTTAGAAACACTAGCCAGTAGTGAAAAGAAGTTAAACCTTTTTCTATTAATAAAAGGCAATCGATTGGATTAAGACTAAGTCTACACTACGTTTTATCATAAACCGATGTAATTTTCTTATGAACCATGCACTGTACTTTATACATTATTTACTATTAGTTATACGTGAATATAAACCCAGCCTTGGGGTTGATCAGGCCACAAGTACTTGCAATAGAAGTGGCTTGAGCTACAGACCAAATTGTGAGAAGAAACCACGACGTTTTGATGTTTGCAAGACGCGGACAAACGAACCCAAAATGATATCTGAACATATAAAGACATAATAAATCGCTATTTTTTTTTACGTTTTGTCAGCTTCGTCGAAATAGCTTAGTTTTAAACCACGAGGAGAACCGTTACAGTACGTGAACGTTAAGCTGTTTATCGCTAGCCCAGCGAAGTCTAAGCAATATAATTAGGTCAGCTTGTGTTTTATTTTGTCTATTTAAAAACAAATAATTTAGGAATATGTAATAGTAATACATTTTAGCCGTTTTAATACACATTTTATTTTCATACTACTATTTTTGAGGTATGTTGTGTAGCAATGACTCGAAAATGTGTTCCATTGCTTTCAGGTACGTGTTCTTCTTTCAAATGCCATTCTTGCCCGAGTTGTTCATCAGTATGCACGACCTTGTATCATTCAAAAGGCTATTTAAAAAAACTATTCCTGAGTCTTCTGTGGAAGATGAAGATGTTGAAGCATTCAAATACACCTTTAGCAAACCAGGTAATATACATAACTGTCAGTATGTTAAAATAAGTTTAGTCGGAATAATAGTTTGAAAATAGTATTCTATAAAATTAACCCCAAGAATAATAATTGGTACTTAATTTTAGGACAAAAATGTATATAGTAGCATTGTTATAATTTGTTAAAATAAGTGTAAGGAGCAGGTCTGCCACAGTTATAGAAAGTTGTCATTCTTAGCTGGTCTGACGTAGAAACTAACTGATTAAAGAAATGTTTTTGGCATAATAACACAAACTTTATTATAACTACTGAATCTAACAAATTATTCAGTAAGCAGTCGTTATATCATTAATTAAAACTAAGAAAGGTACATTTTAACTAATTTTCTCTTTTAAGCTAAACTTTGACTTTGACTTGTCTAGAATCTAGATGATGAATGAATGGCACATATTGTAGATTCACCCTGATCATATCCTGAACTTTAGCAGGTTTATATTGTTACATACACTATGATATATCATGAAAGCTGTCATACCAAAGAATATCTATACCTACCTTACAGAGTAAATACAATCTTCACTGAAAGGTAGCATTCTTACTTTGACATATTACACTTTGGCCCAATCGTATAATCTGAACCATAATGGAACTGATCAAAGCAAGCTTGTTGGACACCATTTAGGGTAAACGTCGTTTATATTTTAAAATAATTATTCAATTGTTCAATTTGGTTGAGTTAATTTGTAACTTATGGACCAATGTATCTATCAAAGGGTTGTCACCCAAATTTAAAAGCTTGTGATATTTCTGTCAGGCGCTTTAACTGCACCAATCAACTGGTACCGCGCCAATGTTCTTGAGCAGCAGATCGAGGACATTAAGACCAAGAAGGACCCTGGTGTACCCGGGTTGTTCTTGTTTGGGGAGAAAGACGACTACCTAGAGCTGGCCTACTTGGAAGAAGCCAAGGATGTTATCAAAAACTTGCAAACCGTGGTCATTGAAGGGGGCAACCATTTTGTACAACAAGATAAGCCGGAAGCTGTCAATAAGGTCATGAGAGACTTTCTCAACAAACACTTCATTGATATGTAATTGTTTATTTATCATAATCATTATGTATGAGTTCATAATAATACATTGTATGCAATTCTGTGTCGGTTCCTAACAAACCAAGAAATTGATCCCAATACAATAATAATATAGGAAGTTTTATCAGAACTAGTTGTTTTTTATTTGAATTGTACTCAATTTCAACGTATAGCGAATCATACTTGATTAAAACTTTAAATAATAATGTTTAAAAATAAAATTGTGGAGAATATTGTCAAAAATTAATCCTATGTTTTCAAAACCAAACGTATTTATTATTTTCTATTTATGATTCAATTCCTCGCTATCTATTTGACACAAAGTTGTCGCTCTCTTTAAACGTAATTAATTTACTTTATATAAATGGTACGAAGACAAAAATGTACGCCTTGTTTAGTTTATCAAAGCAAGCATTGGCTAACTTTTGTCGGTAAACTCCCTTAAATTCTCAGAAATGCAAATTATTTTGACATGCATACGAAACACTACGGTTTTAAAATGTAAACTTCTAACAAATTAATAGTGATTAAAAAAAACATTCATTTGTAAACTTTACTTAAATAAATGTTATCTTAAAAACCGAATATGCAGTGTTATTTGTCATGTTAAACAAGATCAAAATATCAATTTTGAACAATTTCTTTAGTGCCATTAAAAAAGTGAATCAAAAAATCATTTATCAGTAAACTACTGGTTGCTTTAATTTTAGAGATGAACTTCAACATCGGATTGGCTTTGAACTACTACGTATAGCCGTTGGCTAGCATCTGAATATCAAATTCGAACAAAATTCCCTAAACTATTTTATTTGAAGCTCCAGAGGTACCGCAGCTATGTAGGATTGTTGTAGCCACCTGGTTTTACAAACCCCACAAAATATGCTCTTGGTGCAATTTCAAATATAGATACTGTAGCACCCTAAAATGGCGATCTATAGAGCAATTTTCATGTGTAATGTAATTCAAAGTGATTTTTTAAAAAATTTCTTGGAAGAACTACGTTCCAGAGCTACTGAGAATTGTTGTAGTCACCTAGTACTACAATCCCCACCAAGTTTGCTAGTGACGCAATTTCAAATATAGAACCAGTGGCACCTTAAAATGGCGGAATATAGAGCTATTTACGTGTACAATGTAATGTAAGGTTAATTTTCTCAAAATTTCCAGAAGAACCTTGTTCCAGAGCTATGTAGGATTGTGGTAGGCAACAAGACGTACTACAATCCTCACTAATGCTCATGGCGCAATTTCAAATATAAAAACTGTGACACCTTAAAATGGCGATCCATACAGCTATTTTAATGTGCAATGTAAATTCAAAGTTAATTTTCTCCAAATTTATAGAAGAACCAGGCTACACAATTATGTAGGAATTTTTAGGCACCTAGTACTACAACAGTCCTCACCAAGTGTGCTCGTGCCGCAATTTCAAATATAGAAACTATGGCACCTTAAACGTAGCGATTTTAAAGAGCTATTTTAATGTATGATGTAATTTCAAAGTTAGTTTTCTCAAAATTTCCAGAAGAACCAGGTTTAACATCTATGTAGGATCCTTGTAGGTACCTAGTGTTACACCCTCTCTATCTACCTCGTAGTAATAGGCCACTATAAAAAATATTACAAGGAAAAGAGGATATAATCTAAAGGACATGAAATAATAAATAAGAAAGCAAGCGCAATGAGAATTAAAAGTAAATAGCAATTTAATGTAATAAAAACAGCAGACAATAAATAAAGTGGCCTTGACCATCCTAGCAGCAGATTGGAAAACAATGATCGCTGGAAAACATAATAATTATCTTTACCATTTTGAGCCTGTTTCAACTCTTTCAGAATAAACAAAATAAATAATAATAATATCAGTTGTAAAAGGATTTATGAGCCAATCTAAATGGTTACGAAGGTGTCCTAACAATTTGGACTGAATAAACATAATAACTTTCTTTAGATATATTAAATAGTAAGCCCCACAGTTTTACTGTTAATGTAATTAATGAATCTAACATTATGCAAACAGAAAATACATCAGTACTATAAACAAATACACAATAAACTTTACAAATGACGTTACATAACACGTGAGTTACCCATATCAAACCTAATGATAGCTCACGCGGGACTATTTGAATCGTCATCAATCGAACTCGAACTAAGTTAAACTATTGATTTGAGATTGATGAACGTTTGAAAATAAACAATGAACAGTCCAATTTACTTTAAACAATTATTTGAATACAACGGAAATCCAAATAAGCAATATAGTAGATTCGATAATTCCTTTAAGAATCCAACCTGACTACACAACAGCAATACTAACATCACATAACCCCATTAATATCCAAAATAATATTATTTAGTTCAACTATTAGAGTTCCAAAATCCTAACGACGAATATTTACAGAGTGTGATAACTTCCCTTTCACAGAGTCAATTGTTCCAGGATATCGTCTCCAGACGATATAGAACAATTAGCACCGTCCGTCCAACATGGTGACGAGTTTTGAAGTTTCACAATATGATAGCGGAGATCCATCTCGACGCTGGGAGGTTCAAAAGTCGTTGGTTGATGTATATACAGAGGTTCGTCCCTCATGGTGACGGATTCAAAAGTCCTCCCTTGATTTTACAAAGTTACATGTTATATAGTGATCTAACTGCGTAAGCACAAAAGGGGGGAAAGTTCACTACTAGGTCGGTGATGTGAAGGGGGTGGTGATCACGCCATCTTCTTGGGTCATCCAGCTTGAAGGTCTCTGGTTGGTCGCGCCGCTCCATCCAATGGTTTCTTGCATTGTATTTTGAATCTTCTCTGATTGATTGGTCAGCGACGTCAGAGGCCGGTAGACGATTGTAGAGATTATCCGGAAGAGGTCAGATACGTCTATCTCCACCTCGCTCATGATTAGTAGAAATGCGCTCGCCAGTTACTATCGTGTCGGTCCGGTATTCACATTTAGTGCGGGTGCACTCAGCAAAGTTGCCCCACTCGCCGATTTAGGACGTTTTGCAGCCAGCTAGGTTTCTTGGTTGTCCAGGCCAGCATAGCAGAGGGTACGTACGCTAACAGAATTACTTGTAGAAGTTGAAAGGGGATTGTATAGAAAGATATTGTTTTTATTATGGCTTGGTTCTATTAGGAACTATAATAGAGAAGCTTACTATTGTAGGTGAATTGACTATTTACTGACGTTTCCAGGAGCGGGTAGTATTCATCGGATGATATTTTCTAAGAGCGGATAGTATGACTACGTATGACTGTTCAGCAGCATAGGGAAGGTGTGGGGCTTAGATGTAACATTACACCCTTGTAACGTTACACTAGTACTACAATCCACACCAAGTGTGCTTGTGACGCAATTTCAAATATAGAAACCGTAGCACCTAAAACTCTGCAATTTTAAAGGGCAGGTTTCATGTGGGATATAAGTTCAAAGTTAATTTTCTCAAAATTTCCATAAGAACCAGTTTCCATAGCTATGTAGGATTAGTGTGGGCATTTAGTACTACAATCCCCACCAAGTGCGCTCTTGCCGCAATTTCAAATATACAAACTGTGCCACCGTAAACTTTGCAATTTTAGAGGTCTTGTTTCATGTGTGATGTACCTAAGCTCAAAGTTAATTTTCTCCAAATTTCCAGAAGAACCAAGGTTCGACTCTATGCAGGATTGTTCTAGGCACCTAGTACTACAATACCATTACTTGTTCTCATGCTGCAATTTTAAATATAGAATTTGTGGCGCCTTAAACTTGGCGATTTTAGAAGGCTTGTTTCATGTGTGATATAAGTTAAAAATTAATTTTCTCAAAATTTCCGGAAGAAACTAGTTCCATACCTTTGTACGATTGTTGTAGGCACCTAGAACTAAAATCTCAAGCACATGTGTTCGTGCCACCATTTCAAATATCAAAACTGTGGCAACTTAAACTTGGCAAACTTTGAGGGCTAGTTCATGTGTAATGTAACTTCAAAGTTAATTTTCTAAAAACTCTTAGAGGAGCCAGGTTTCACATTTATTTAGGATTGTTTTTCTCACCAGATTCAAAATAGAATTTAAAAAAAACTTGTTCTTATCGGGGATTCAAATATAAATTCTGACATCTTAATTTGGCGATATTAAAATATAATTATAAACATACTTTTGTATCATCTATTAGTCTTTAACGAATTATACTTTTGCGTTATCTTATTCTGAGGTAATTAATAACTAATCCTCCGCTCTGGCGCTACCTCTGATTCTTTTTAGAACTATAGTCACATGTTAGTTTAATTTATTTGTCTTATGTTGGCTAAAAACTGTTAAGCTACTATCACACGACACTTGCTTGTACTAGAAATCAAGTGTGCTAGCTAGCGCCTAGATATCTGTATACTAGCTAGTACAATAGAAACGGGACTAGAGTATTCACACGCTGCTAGTTTGGTACTAGGTTCTNCTAGCTAGTACAATAGAAACGGAACTAGAGTATTCACACGCTGCTAGTTTGATACTAGGTTCTAGTGCAAATATTTATGGAACATCAACTATTAATTTTGGGTGAAGCTGCTGAATTAATTATTAATAATGATATTGAAAATTATGAGAGGGAGCGTAGGAAAAGAATATGGACACGGAACTGGCTGGAAAGACGAAATAATGATCGCGGGATACTGAAAATGATACATTCGGAGGTTAGGTAGGATACATTCAGGGTGACTCTAACGTTTAGTATCTCCCCAAATTTGTATTCATTTATTTACGATGTGGTCAGAGGCACCTAAGACTATGGGTGTCCAAGTACAGTATCCTTAACACACACATGTTCTTTTTTTTAGGCCTACGCACACTTTATATTCTAAAAAAGCAACCACCCAAGTTGGCATGCTATCAAGTTTATTTAGATTAAATTTGGGTCTGGAACACAGTTTGTCATTTTTAGATGACATGTTTTTAATTAAATATATATTTAATATATTGTCATATTGTGGAAATTTGGTATTATATAAACAAGGATATTTAGAATAATTTTCTGCCAGCAACAAAATAACATCCGATGACCATGTCGGCGCTATTTCTATTATTTCTCCACACAAACTCACAAAGTCTCAGCGCGCTTTGATTGGTCGAATTACACAGACTAGTGTCAGAACTAGTACGAAAATAGTGTCGTGTGATACGGGCTTTAGTTTATTCTATTCTATGTGCAAGCTTGTAATCAACTAAATATGTTACTGAATTAAACAGTTGAAACATCTATAGTTACATGAATTTTAACTTGGATTTTAAAGAGTGCGCTACTACAGCTAAATGAATATTACAATATAGCTACATGAATATTAAAATATAAGATTTTTACGTTTATTTTGGGGAGTTTAGAAACTTGGGGAGGAACGGGATTTTTGTAAAAGAAAATCCTCAACTAAACACTTCTTTAAGGAGCGCCAGGGCCCAAACCAGAATTTGTGTCAAGAGCATAAAGCGGGGCCCTGATAATAAATTTAATTCTGTATCCAACCATATAGGTATGCTACTATTTATTGCCGAAATTGATAATTCACTATATAAAATTAAATCTTGAAGGACGGCCAAAATTAAGTTCTTCCTTAACTTTCTTACATTTTTTTTCGAGTCTACAAAACAAAATACCTAACAATCAACAAACGTGTTCTTTCTAATAATTTCCGGCCTAAGAGAAAACTAGTTGTCGAGATTTATAACAAAACAAAACAAAAATCTTTGCTCTTTAGACAGTGAAAGTATTATTATAAAGATAACTTTATATTATAATTTGACAAATAAACATAAATCATCTTTAAAATTAATTTAAATTTTGTACCAAAATCCAAACGAGTATAATAATCTCTTCCGCTATGAGGAATTAGTTCTTCAAATGACAGCCAGATGCTGTAAGCGTTCAAGAACATAAATGAAATTAAGAACAAAACAGTTCCGAAATAAACCACTCTTTAAAGTAGATAGTGTTAAAATCACCTACCAAAAATCTAATAAGCAGGGTGGGATGGCAGTTTATGAATCAAAATAAAGAAAGAAAATTTAATATAGTGTAATAAAGGTGAGTAGATTATATATAATATATATTTTAATTGTAAATAAATAAATAATTAATATTCGAAACTTTAGGAGTTGTGATTGAAATTTAAAACAAGTAAACAGTAAAGTTGTCAACTTTATTACATATTTGAAAGACTGAGTCAACTGACTATTAAATTTATATTATAAGTAATTGTTTTAGCAAAAATAACATCACAATAAAATATGGAAAATTCAGAAAAACATGCACTTATAATTCAAGGAAACTGTAGAGAGGAGATGGTTCGAGTAGTCAGGTGAAGATTTTTGTAGTCCCTCTGACAAATTTTGGAGTGAAATTTCAGGTTCTAGTTGTAGTTCATCGTATTGCTTCAAGTCTGATTCATATTTTTGACGAGTTAAATTTTAATTAGAATATTACTATTAGTGTTTTTTGAATTAGACTTTTGTGTTAGCTTATTCTATGAGGTACCTCTAATTCTTTTTAGAACTATAGTCGCGTGTTAGTTTAATTCATTTTTCTTATGTTGGCTAAAAATGGTTAGTTTATTTTATTCTGTGGAGCTTTTCAACCCGCTTATTAGATGCTGTTTAGTTTTGTGATGTATACAGTCGTAAATCGTAAACGTAAATAAATGTTTTGTACTTTAGGCCTGACTCTATTTTAATAAAATATGGAAAATTCAGAAAACCAGGCACTCATAGTTAAAGGGAGGGTTCCACAACCGTACAGAGGAGATGGTTCGAGTACAGGTGAAGATTCTTGTAGTTGCTCTGACGAATTTTGGAGTGAAACTTCAGGTTCAAGTTGTAGTTCATCGTATTGCTCCGAGTCTGATTCATATTTTGGGCGAGTAAAATTTTAATTAGAATATTACTCTATTAGTGTTACACAATTTATGAGTTAATTTCGTTTACAAATCATTGTATTGTATTTATATTTATTGTTTAGGGAATAGATTCAACCTACTCTTAGGGTGTGAACGCGAGATAACTCAAGTCTGTAAGCTTCTATGCTTAGTCCTTAAGTCCTAATGATTTTTAATTCTGGTGGACGGTACACAAAATATCAAGCATTTAAACCACTTTTTTTTCAAACAAATTATTCCTGCTTTATATTTATTTGGCTATAGCTAAAGTGTCATCCGAGGGCGGGATTCCCTATTTTTTCTCTGTCAAATTATGAGACCTGGCTTATAATTATTGTTCTTACTTATCCTAACTTTCATGCATTAGCGAATTAAAATTTTAAATAATATTGGTCAAATAAAACATTCATTTTCTAGAGAAAATGATATCATATTTATACACCGCAAAGGATGAAGAAAATAGCCTAAGTCAACACAAAATATTGTCAATATTTACATTTCAATTGTTCACTTGGGATTTTAGTGAGTTTTGTTTTATTTGTAGGCCTATAGTTAGCATATTCAAAACCATCAAATTTTGATAAATCTTAGTATTATGTGAGTTGCCATCCTCCTGGTTGTGCAATAATAACAATTAAATATATAAATAAAGTGATATAACAAATAAAAAGTGTCTTATATTATATTGTGTCTGTCCTATCACCTAAGTCTGTCCACAAACTTCATGTTGCTATTGATGTCAACCAATAGGAAAATATAATCAGTGTTTAATCAAACTCATTAAAATAAAACAATTTTATCAATTTTGATTATTATATGTAACATTGCAACATGTTACAACATACTACCCCCCCATCTTAAGCGTCACGCGAAGGTTTCCCTCAAGATTCATACTACCCACTCCATATAAAACATCAATAGCTAGTAATAAACTTCCTGCAATAGTAAACTTCTCTATTGTAGTCCTATGTAGACTGTCTTTAATTTGTACGAATTCAATTAAGAATGAAACTCCCCCACAAAATTAAATGCTTGTATTTCTTCTGGCTAGAGCAACCTTCAAGACTGGAAATCCATCTCGTGTCCTAAATCTAAGAGGAGGTTAGAAACCAGCCGCCGTGCGCCAACAAGCCGAGGTTCTGAGCGAACAGGTCATATCGGAACTGACTGAGACCATCAACTAAATGGAACTATCCTGGTGTCCGGCGCGGAAGACAAATCCAAGAACCAATTTATCGCGTGATGTCTGTTCATCACCTCCACCAACCAACGGAGCTCTAAAACCAGGCGGCTCGTGTTGGAGCAACCTGGCCAATCCAAGAACGTGATGTTTGAAGAGTTACAGTTGAAAACCATTGACCAATGTTGACATTCCCCCCTTTCAATTCCTAAGCGGCTAGAATCACTATTTAAACCTTGCGGTTCTAAACTCAGTGACTATTATTATTCTACACCTCCAAGAGAAACCATGTCTTAGACGATTATTATTCAATGACTTCAAGAAAAGCCATGTCTTAAACTATATTTTTTTTATCGCCGTCTGGAGAAGTCCTGTCCTGGACTTGAACAATTTACAATATGATGACGTAATTATTTGTATCGAAATTAGTGTAATAGTTTGGAATAAGCCAAACCAAGAGTAAATTATTTACTAAATATTTTATGAGACTGTTAATTTGTTTTGCCGCCACTTGGGCTCTAGTATCAAAGAAGTCAAGTATTTATTAGAATGCTACATTTATTAGCTTGTGTTGTTAGAAGTGTTTAATTTAATTTGACAAGTTTCCTATGATTTTTTTTTGTAGCCGTCCATAGTGACAATCCTCAAGAAAGTTAAAGTTCATCCTACTTCTACAGTATGTTAAGAGATTTTGCTAAGGATACATAATAAATATAATAAGTTAACCTACCACAAATCATTAACATTTTCTGTGAAACAGCAGCTCTTTTGTTGGTTCTAGCCATCTTCTTAAGTGATAATTTTTAGAACATGTTTTGGTACTATCTTGAAGTTTAAAAAAAATCATGATAAATGTACCTTTTTTTTTCCTAGGCTATCTGACCTATCAGAATTTCCCTTGAATTATCAATAGGATTACCAGTGTATTTTATTACAGGTCGGATGTGGAATGGGAATCTGAGGTCAGCCCTGGAGGGGAACTATTCTATATTAAATCCAATCCTGTTATTGAAACAGATAGACCACCAACACATACACCTAAAGTCTTAGAGAAGGCCCAAAGTATGACTCAAAGCAACATATATTCAACAAGGAGTAAGTATACTTAGATAGGCCTATACAATTACTTACTCAAATGTATGTCGCAGCCTAAAATGCTCTCTCTCCCCTACACTTCATTTTATCTCCCTCTTTTCTACCCTTAAGCTATGTTATCCGAAGCCACTACTATTTTTTAAAACAGTATAATTACAGGTACTGTTTATAATTTGCACGAAAGTGTAAAACCTATAGTAGTATTTTGTTATGAATGAATTTTTAGAAAATACAATTTCTTTTTTTTTTTTTTTNTTTTTTTTTTTTTTTTTTTTTTTTTTGGAGAGCCAACATTGTTAACGTTTTGCTTTATATTTGTTTTATTTTTAGGTATTGATAGTATCTAACAAAATGACATTTGCAGATCATATGACTCAACATGAAAGTAGATCTAGTAACAAATAAAATACTACAAGCTTTCTTGACTTGTATATTGTGCACTTTCTCTTTAGAAATTGTTTGAAACACATTCATACTCCCCATCCCACAAATATACAAACCTGTATTAGTCAGAGAATTTGATTGGTTTGGAAATATACATTGATTCTCGGTATGTAAAACTGATCTTTTACAACAATACACTGTTAAGTATTTCAGACTGAAAAATATTGAGTAAAAACATTTGTTTAAAAATCAGGAAAACTTATAAAAATCTGGTTATGCCTACTTACTAGGATGGCTTCCTAATTTCTAATTAATTACTGTTTATATTAGAATTCTCATTGTTTTAGGTAAACTCTCTAGATTAATCAGACGACGAAATAGTAAGCGACAGCAACGCAACAAAAATGTGTCAACAACTGTACAAACACACCCAGAACAGTCCCAAGGAGAGCCTTCAATTGTTCGTGGTGTGGGAAGCAATAAAGTTACATTCCAAGATTGTCAGGTGGGTCTCACTATTCTGTCTAATTCTTAGCTCTAGACTTAAAATACATTAATGGAAACACTGAAATATCACAAGATGTATTTTTCCAACTTTTACTAGTACATTTAAAATGAATAAAAAATATTACAAGGTTCATCGTATCATTTTAAAATGTCTTTTACACATGTGAAATAAAACAAAGTTGGATCTTTTCGCAAAATTGTCTATGTGACATTTTATACGTGAATGATTGTCAAGTAGGTCGTTTTAAATAAGAATTAATATAAAAACTAAATTATATACTTTTAATAAGTAGGAGACATCATTATTCTTTGCCTTTTTTGCTTGAAATTGCTATTAAAAAAAAAGAATCATTTACACTAATTATTAGGTATTTTTTTCTTAATATTCCTATGATAAAAGCTACTATGTAAAAAAAAATTCCTTCATCCAAATACCATTAGTAAAGAAGTAAAATAGGTATTTTATTTGGCTTTTATGACAGTAATATTGTGACCAAAGGCAAATATTAAAATTTACAATCAATTTTCTCCATGAGGCAGCCATTTAATGTGTGAACTGAGTTCTTCTTTTCCTTATATTTATCTGTTTATATCCACCTTTCTTGTAGCCTACCTTCTTCCAAAAATAACACACATTTAAGAATGAGAAATGTAGTCTTAATGTTTATATTTGTAGCACTATACCACTTAGGTTTAAGTTGATTGATTTACCATTTGTAGCTGAAAAAAAGCATTCATTTTACTGAATTTTATAATAAAATACAACTTTTTATTTTAACAAAATCCAATAATTTTATTTTCCAAAATCATGGTGAGTTCAAATGGAGCTACCAACTTTTTTATTCATAAAAGCGAAAGATGATTTTGATTTAAATGTTGTAACATTAAAACACAGTCTGGTATTATCTTGATCCACATCATAAAGAAAAACTCTATGGTGTGAGCTCACAAGCAATCAATACCGACCGAGCAGCCACCGCTATCAGCGATGATAGTTCTAATATCTGCAGATAGAGGGTGTCATGTGGTCAGCACAACAAGCCCTCTAGCCACTAATCTCAGTTTCTTAAACTGGAGCAGCTACTTCTTTATTCAAGTAGCTCCTCATTTGTCCTCACTAGCCTGAGTTTGACCTCGTTCCAGACCCGCTGCTTTAGAGATAAACTTTGGAAGTGCTAGGAATTGAACCTAAGACCTCTGGATCTGTAGTCAGGGACTCTGACCACTAATCTACAGAAGTATCATAAATGCTCTGCTACTGATGAAAAAACTCAGGTTCTTTGCTTACTGCCGCTAAAGTTGCCATATTATTGTAAATGTCAAACTGTGGTCGAGATTTAAGTTATTTTGAATAAACTCTAATCACGAGATCAAAGACACATTCAGGGGTGTCAAATACACTTGGGGAAAAAAATTCAATAAAAATACATGAGAAAACATTTTTTATTTTAAATATTGTGTATTACTTTGCAGTAAATTTCACAATTTCAACAACTATTTCATGTTTGTTTACCTTTCAGGAGGGTGAGATTAGGGAAGTAACCATGTCGGTAGATCCACAAGGTAGCCATAACTTGGGCCGCAGAGCGACATACTGTGAGACACTTCTAGGACTAGTCATCAGTATGTTTGCTGATGAGTCACGAATCATGGTTGCTGGCTTCATTCCAAATGGAGAAGCAATCAGATACAAGAGTATTAAAATTGGTATGCTTTTTTAATTACTAGAAAAAAAAACCACTTGATAGAACAAAAAAATGAAAACATCACTAATACAAGATGAATTTGTTTTTTTAGTTATTAGAAACTATTCAAAGTTTTATATCAAATTAATATTTTACATATAATTTATTTTCTTTCTTTTCCAACAACAAATGAGTAGTAATGTAGCTAATGATGCTATTAATTTGGTCAGGTGATTGGCTCCGCAGTATAGATGGCCAAGAAGTTGTTTATTCAAATATCGACTCGGTGCTGGCTAGCATCACATCTCCCTGCAAGGTGGGTGGGCTACTTTTTCTTTACATATCCACTGAAATTGTTCAGATGATGAAACTCTTCCAACACACATTAGATTTTACATTTAAGAAATTAAACTTTAAAGAATCAAGTAGTTAAAGCTATTATTTATGCTTTTAGTGAGGATTACTCCATCTAGATATCATATTATGAAAATTGAAAAATGACACCTGGACATGGGAATCCAACCCGGGACCTTTGGCTTAGTACGCCAATGCTCTAACCACTAAGCTATCCAGGAATCGTCCCGTGCCCAGGGTCACTCTTCACTCATATTTTAAGGCAGAGTCTATGATGGATATGCAGAAACTTTAAACGTTGTTTTAACTAGTTAATTTTGCTACCATAAAATACATTTACCGTATATCTTCGATTCTAAGATGCACTTTTTATGCGATTCAAACATCTATAAAATCAGGGTGCGGTTTAGAATCGATGGCATCTTAGAATCGCAGTTATTTTTATTATAGAAGACTGGCTTGATGTTGTATAGGGAATAGATGTCCTGAAAGTCTTAGTAACCCATCTAGCCTGCTAATACTTGTTGCATTTTGTGGGCATTTGACCGAAAAGGTCAAAAATAAAATCATGCTAAAAGACGGCGACTTGGTTGTGATTCCTGGTGGCATGACTAGCCAACTCAACAGCTTGGAAGCTAATCCCAGAAAGAATAGTGCAGCATTCATTTAAAAAAATGTTGCATCACCAACACTCATGATGACTCAGAATACAAGGTATTATGGGAGAATGGCGATAAAGATGGCTCAGAAGAATCAGACTTATATTGATTCTGAAGGAAATGATACCACCTATTGATAAATCTTATTTTAACTAACATCTTTCACCTTGTTTGTTATTATCATTTCTGAAAATGTGGGATGTTTACAATAAATCTGACTACTGTAAGATGTAACATATTGTTCAGCCACAGATGTATGATTTACACATGTTTTAATTTTTCTTTTGTATCGTTGGACAGGTTCGCCTGAAACTACAACGTGTGGCAGGGTGTGAGGTTACGACACCAGTTCCATCGTTGAGCGGTCAATCTAGGGTCAGTAATGGAATTATTACAAAGTCAATTACTTGAGTTTTTTTCCGAGCACTTATACATTTGTGTCTGCTTTTGATAAGAAACACCGAAAATGTATTGTTTTTGTTGTGAACAGGGTGTTCACCAATCAGAACTCGCTAGGCAGTTGATAGGTGCCGCCACTGACTTAACACCCTTGCTGCGGGAACTCCCTGTAGGGTTACTATACCTCACCCAGGAAGGTCTGACTGAGGGTGGCCCAGAGGACCAAGGGGTGATTTACTGCTACCCTCCTCCTTCCTCCAGCCCAAACACGCTGGCCATGGCTCGTGGGTGTTTTACTACACTCCATCATTTGCTTCCAGATGTGGCACTTTCATCGCCCATTAGGTACAAAATTAAGTCAGGGGGAGCGGGGACACATGAGCACACATATCTCTTTTAACATTCAGCAAATTATTTAACTATCTGCATTCAATTTTCATAAGAAGAAACTTATCTTACAGCTAGAAAAGTTACCATAACTACTTTCACATATTCATTCGTTGGGTCATGTGGTGCAGCTGTCACTTTTGATAGTTAATATCAATACCTTAAAATAGCTACATACTCAACAACATGATAAAATGATATCATTGTAACAGCAAAAAAGTATTTTCTAAAGGTTTTTCTTTACAAAAATCATACTCTACTATCATAGTTATATAACATGCTTAAGCTAAGATGAAGCTTTAAATGTTCTTAAAAGTAATTTATTTAGAGCTTAGGGATGAACATATTGGTCACATATTGTTCAGAAAATAAAATAACTAATTACTAGAACAAGTGGTGTAAAATAGTTATCTAGTGCATGTGTAGGGTTCTGCAATGGAACTTAATTCCTCATACCTTATGATTAATTAATACATATTAAAAAATCAGTAAATAAGAACGACACTTTCATTCATACTTGTCAGTTTAAATATTGCTAAAACATGAAAACAAACCAATAGATTCTACCGGGTTAAGGGCTCAGCTAGATTGTGAATCTACTTCTTTGTTATATTATTTCTGACAATTTCAATGTGACTAGATATAATTTATTAATGGTAATTTTTTTAACAGTTGAAAAATCCTACTTAAACACTTAAAAAGACATTTCCAAAGTTATGTTGGGTTAATCTGACAGGTGATTTATTGGTATTAAAAGTATCTGAACACAAATTATGATATCTGTTTTGTTAAAATATGGTATCATTATGCCTTTAGTTATTTTGAAAACTCATTAGCTGCATGTGTTGAGCTAGACTGCCGAGGACGGGGAGATCGAGGTTTGAATCTCGCTCGGGTGAACTGGGGGTGGTTTTTCCTAAATTTTTCCCCCTCTCCACGCAAAGGCGGGTTCACTTCCTCTATATTCAACCTTCC
This sequence comes from Timema genevievae, assembly GCA_902155825.1. Lineage (NCBI taxonomy): Eukaryota > Metazoa > Arthropoda > Insecta > Phasmatodea > Timematidae > Timema > Timema genevievae. The sequence goes on along the minus strand of CABFWO010003163.1, from coordinate 35,830 downwards.
AAATTCATAACCCATTAGCATAATTAGTACTTAAGCGTATAACGCAGTGCTAAGTATTATATTATCATTAGCTGTCAAGTCGCATACATACTTTTATATCAGCTTTTGTTAAATAGTTAATATATTTTTGAAATGAGAAATCTCTTTTTATTGAGATGTACCTTTATATTAAGGAACGAATCTTTGAATTCCTTGAATCCTGATGGATGTGTGAAGATTCGAGAAAACTTTATTTTAGATTTAGAAAAAACACATAAATATATATTATATTTAAATCTTGAAATGGAATTTGTTTTAGAGCATTAATACTGGATCTGACACTTTAGCTCAGTCGGTATCTTGTCTGTCTAGTGAGCTAAGGGTCCTAGGTTCAATTCCCGGCATGGCCGAAAAATTTATCATTGGTGAAATGTGGGTTTACCCTTTGACATTGATGAATTAACGGTCTTGGACTAGATGTTGTATCTGTCCTAGTCTTAAGTTGGATTATAAGGGATATGAAGAAGCTACGACAGGCCCAGCAAGCCGTTAGTGGAAAATATATGACTTGAATTAAAAAAACTGACCCAGGCCGCAGGCTGGAAGCAGTAAAGGATGTAAAAAAAAACAAATATTTGTAAATGTATTTATTTCCCTCATTAGTTCCACAGCTGTACTGCGAGAACAATTGACACACATCATTTACACACCACGAGGTCATGAGATGATGTTGCTGGCACTACCAAACAACAGGTAAGAAACCATTCAGTGGCCCTTGGCTATAAGTTGAGATTAACCTCCCAGAAAGACTGGTTTCAATTCTTCTAGGTTCAAAAAATTTAATGTCATTAGCTTTTTGTTCACTATAAAATCTTCAATTCAGACTAAATTCAAAACCTATTCGTTGAAAATTCTTTGATTATTAAATTTTCCAAGGCATTATATTCAATTCACAATCGATGGGAGCCATTAAGCTACCTGTTTTCAATTCCAAATTTAAAATCATACTGTCCACCAGTCTTAACTTTGTTTTTAAGATTCGGATGGACATATCGAGGTTTTGCAAATCGCTCTTACAAGTAGTACTATGTATTATCACCTCACTAGAGGTGCGCTACTGTAGCTATGGCAACCACCACATCGATCCCTCTACCCCTCCTATACTTCCCCCCTTTCAGAGTGTCCTTACATTACACAGTTAATCCAGGCAGTCACCAACCTACCCTCCTCCCTAATCCTTTCAACTTTGTTGCTTGATACTCAACAAAAGACAAGCTATCACCTTTGTACTCTCTAAGGAGTTATGCAGTGCCGCAATCTCGGGGTTTTATAGAATGACGTCCAGAGTCAAAGGACAAGGGGGTAGTTTCATAGTCAAATTTAGTAGGCCTAAAGTGCGAGTCGATATTAAATACAGGACGACACCTACCTAGACCAAAATGGAATGGGCCAGTTTCGCATATGAAACTGGCCCATTCCATTCAATTTAAGGTAGGTGACGTCTTGTATTTAGTATAGCGCCGCACTTGAGGCGTACTAAATCTGACTATGAAACTGGCCCAAGGGCTCAAACCCCTGTCAAAGTATAATTTTTCTAAGTTACCTTGTAAAATCATTATTTAAAGCCAACTGTGATATTTTTATTTAGTTTATCTATTACTGTAGGAATATATAAAAATATACCGGTAGCCTTTCTTTTTTTTTCATTGACATAATTTTTAAAGTTGCTACTTATGCTAATTATTTAAATACATGTAAGAAGGAGGTTAGAATTAAAATAAGTGCACCACAATTTGTTTATACAGAAGATAGAAAAACCAAAGGGAAAACCACACTTTGTTCTAGGCTGTTAAAGAAAATTGGAAATATGTTTAAAAAAAATTAATCATTTGGAAAAAAATTGCCAAAGTTGACAAAAAATTGTAATTTTTTAAAATTTTATTTTGTTTAAATAGAATTTACACACTGTATGCCTACTTCACTTTAAAAATAAGTCTTACTTTAAACTTTTTTTGAACACCATACTAACAAGAACATTGTATTCTAATATCTAAAAAAAATCTAAATTAAATAAAACTTGGTAAACCATGTTTCCATTTAAAATAATTAATTTATTATTATAATATCAGTAAACCCTTGCGAAACTTGAATTTTTTGGTCATTTTCGGTAATTGATACAAAAATATTGTTAGATTTTTCTTTTTACTTAAATTTTAAACAAACAATGTGTTTTAACGTAAACTGAGTATGCTATGTCAGAAGTCAGTAAAAAATCCTATCCACTGATATCTTATTCATCGCTGTAGGCTTTGTATTAATTGAGAAAAAGGGATGTTGACAACAGAAATAATATATAGGATTTAGATATAGATGAGGAAGGTAGCTAAGAGGAAGTGAACCCGCCTATATCTATATGTATATACACACCCCTATTGAACATGATACCGTTTTGAACCGAATCCTATTATACACGCAGCCTTAACATTTTTCACTTAAAAACATATTCCTACAGAGGTTTATTTTATAGCATACTGTAACTGTACTGGCCAGCCAGCAGGAATCAGCGTGCACATTCATAAATCTAATAATATCAAAAACAAAGTGAGAAATCAGTGCAAGTGCAGGAATAATCACGCTGGTGCGCATTTAATGATGGACTTGTGGTCAAAACTGAGAGACAAAGAGAAAGGGGGGATTTCCACCCTACAGTTTAACTGTACTGATAATTCAATAGGTGGTTATTGGTTGGTGTAAGAATCTGTGCTGTGTTTCTGATATTAAAAATTTTATGAGTGCCTGCGCATCAAGACAAGCATTCAGGGAGCCTAATAAAACTATCAAATTTGTTAAGTTTTTATATTGTGATTTATTTGAGATCTTTTATTTCATATAAAACACCTTCAAAATATTAGGATAATTTTATGTGTGTGGCTGTACTTTTTCTGGCCAATACTATATCATGCAAACCCGCCTCGCTGGCATAGTTAGCTAACGCGCTAGTTTAGTGTTGAGTTTGACTGCCGAGGATGAGGAGATTGAGGTTCGAATCTCAGTCGGGTGAACTGGGGGTGGTTTTTCCTAAATGATTTTCCACTTTCCCTCCACACAAATGCGAGTTCACTTTCTCTAAATTTGTTCCCAATTTCTAATCTATTAGTGTAATTAGCACTTAAGCGTGTAACCCGAATGGCAGTAAGACACGGTGCTAAATAATAATAATAATAATAATAATAATAATAATAATAATAATAATAATAATAATAATAACAGCAACAACAATAAAAACAATAAATCACAATAACAACAACATTCAAATATCATCATAAGTAGTCTTGATAATTGGTAGCACTCGACTCTTTTACTGTCGCACTTAGACTCAATTCCTTAAATAATAAGAGAAAAATGATAATAGAAATGAACCAGTACAGATAATTGATCATTGGTAGAGCTTTGGCATAATTACAGTATGTATACCTCAGTTTTAGCTTTTGTGGTGCTGACTGACAGTTCACAGCTGACTTCTGACAGTCAACATTTAGGTATATACCTAAATTTTGACTGTCAGAAGTGACAACTGCTAAAGACATGTTTTTTGCAGATCATATGGTTCGGCGTAGGGATACATAATTTGGTCTGGTAGCTTTTAAAAGCCGTCAGAAGTCAGCTGTGAGCTGTCAGTCAGCACCACAAAAGCTAAAACTGAGGCATATAGTGGCAGCACATCACTTTAATTTATAGGCTCGCCAAGTCTTGTGTTAGTGTTTACTCTATTATGGCTAGCTTTTGTTTGATAGCAACACAATTGAAAGTATTAAGCAAACAAGGGTCTTTTGCAATATCTCTTGGAGTATAACCTTCTTGTAGGTAGAATATTTTTCATTTGTTACCAGTGTATATCTTGCAGGTGCTCTGTACAAGAAGCTATACAGATATCAGCTGACCTGGTTCGCTACTTGGAGTTCAACTACCAGACATTGTCTCGGTAAGTTGCGAATTAAAAAATATATTTATGATTTTATTACTAGGCGTCTGCGAAACTTTGACTTAGCTTTGAAAAAAATTTAGTGTCGACTTTGCTTTGTGGGAGGGGGGGGGATCTGGCTTTAAAAACTACAAAGTTTCACCAATACACATATTGCCATCTAAAATACTCCATTTATGTTCAATAATTGCAATTCTGATATTTTGTATACATTACAACTTAATATTCATATGCACCCATTTTGTTAGTCGAAAGGTCTAAGGCAGGCATTTAATATCTGGGGCCAATGCACTGCATGTGGCACGATTCATGATCTGTGTGAACAGTTTTCTCTTATGAAATAGAACAAACACTCAAGAGATCATGGCTTACAGACTACACATTTTATTTTAAGAAGTTGCGTTGCTTGTTTCACATGCCCTCCTGATAATTTGTAATAGAATTAAACATAGGTCAGGGGATTGGATGGTAACTATTGATTTTCTTCAGGAGACAGCCATTACCTCTTTGTCCAGTGGCAGCAATGTAAAGTGTAAACTGTGTTTATTTTTTATTTGTAATGGCCATATTGTGTTTGTTCCTTTTATATGTCTCTATCCACCTTTCTGTACCTTCTTCCAAATATAACAAAATACATCAAAAAGTTAAAAGAAGTTTCCCTTAAAGTAAAACATCATTTTTGAAAGTGACTTAAACACAAGATTCAAACTTTTAAAGCCTAACCCACACAATTTCTTGGGAAAAATAAATAATAAATCCTAACATTGTATGTAATATATTTTTTTAGTGTGGATTTTAAAATTGTGTATTTTTACTTACAAGATGGTGACAATATTAAATTTTCTATATGCGATCCCCTCAGTATCTAGTATCTTAAATTTTTAATGTGGCCCTTTTGATCAAACAAGTTTAACACGCCTGGTCTAAGGCATCACTCTCACTATAGGCTGGACTGCCAATGAATGACTGGGAGATCAAGGCTAAAATCCTGGCTGGTTGTACTGAGGGTAGTTTTTCCTAAATGATATTCCACTCTCCTTCCAAAAAGATGACGGTACACTTTCTAAAAATGTAACCTTCCTCAACCTTAGCCAGGGTTTCTACCATCCGGGAAAATCAGGGAAAACTGGAACTAGCCGGGAATTTGAAGTGGTCAGGAAAAAAGGGAATTTGGTAAATTACCAAAAATATCTGGTAAAATATTGTTTTACTCATAACATAAAATATAATTATCACTAAATCAGTAAATTATAATTTGATTCAAACTGCCTTTTTTTTTGTAGCTGTGTAGTATATTTTGTTTGTTCCAGTCAACAAACTATTAAAATAACCAATGAAAACAAAGAAAGTGGACTGTATTTGATATAAAATTGTTGTAGGAATTGCTTACCTCGTCCAAATGAGGTTCGCCGACAATGGAGGCCTATCTTGTGGGTTTCAGGGTTAATGGTAGGAAGGAACGGGGAAAAAGGGGGTAACTCAGTGGCGTCTCTCAAACTCTTGTTGTTTCTTGATTAAGAAGGCCACTTTATGGCCTGTAACACCCGACTCGCACTTGGACACCGATTGGTGCATCAATTAGTGCACCCATTCTGGAAAACACCCTATGTGTACCTACTACCGCGCTCAACAAAACTGCTCTCTCTCAAGACAAACGACCTTTCTCCCCCACCCCCTTCAACTCTCTCAAAACGGAGGGTAACCCTTCAAAACGGTGGGAAAACGCGTGAAGAATAAACAACAAATACAAAACCAATATGAATAAAGTTTTATATAAAAAAACTGTGTTAAACAAATTATTACACAAAAGCTATTTTACAATATTAAATATAATATTCAGTTCAGAGACTGAACATACCGCCAGCCTTAAAATAAGGTATTTCAACAAAGTTATTAAGGAGGAAGTGGACAAAGCTTCACAACTGGTCACTTGTAGGTTCCTGGAGTGGTACATACAGAGGCAACTCAAACTGCACCGTCCTTGCCGGGGAAGACTTCTTCAACTACCCCAAGCAGACACTTCAATGGAAGAAGGCCATCTTGTTTGATAAACACGATCATTCCAACTTTTATTGGAGTTTAGGGGGTGTTCCACTTAACCTTTTGTTGCAAAGTATGCAAATATTCTAAGTGCCAACGCTTCCAATAATCTTGCACAAGATGTTGCACCAGCTGCCATCTTGAAAGACGATTCAAAGGGACTGTGGCTAAATCATGATCTGGAATGATTTGGAGAGGTGTCAAGTTCAGAAAATGAGCTGGTGCTAATGCTGAAATATCATCTGGACTTTGAGTTAGTACACAGCTTGGTCTTGAATTCAAATCAGCTTCTATTTGGGTAAGACAGGTATAGAGTTCCTCAAAGGTGAGAATTTGTGCACCAACCACTTGAATTAGGTGAGTCTTGACTGACTCCCACAGCCTACCAAAATGAGGAGAAGAGGGGGGCTAAAGTGCCATGTGATTCCTCTCTAAGACAGCTCCTCTGACAAGGCCTGGCGATAAACTCTAGATTTAAGGAAGGTACACAGTCTATCCAATTCTGCTTTCGCGCCTACAAAGTTTGTTCCACAGTCTGAGTACATTGCTAAACATTCTCCTCTTATGCAGAGAAATCGCTTTAGATCGCCAAAAAAAGTTTCTTTGGACAGTTCTAATGCCCGTTCTAAATGTAGGACTTTGGTGACAAGACATACAAACAAACATATGTACGCCTTCTGTGATTTAACACCTCGATGTCGACTTAGAGTAATATTAAAGGGACCCGCATAATCAACACACATATGGGTGAATAGTTCGAATTCCTGGACTTGTGGAGCAGGTAGGTCACCCATGACTGGAAAGCTGGGCTAGGGTTGAACTTGAAACAATGATTACATTGTTGCACTTGTTGGCAAATCACACCTCAACCAGCCAGAATCAAATATTTCTGTCGAAGCAGTGAAAATACAAGATGTGCCCTAGTATGAAGATTGACCTTGTGACACTGATATATTACCAAATCAACAAAATGATCGCTTTTTGGTCAAATGTTAGGGTCGCATTGCGCATTCGACCTCCTACACGGATTACACCCTCTTCTATGAAAGGACTGAGCTTTCTTATGCCAGGTGAACAGGTGTGGCCAACTTATAATGCTTTGAACTCTTTGTTAAAGTACTTCTGTTGAACTGCTTGTACTAGGACCTGAAGAGCCTGATTCAATTCTTTCGAAGTTAATTGCACCTCTTTTGGTGCAGCCTTTAGACTGATGCGGTTCACAAACCAGAGCACATAGGCAGTGACTCTTTGAAGTTTCTTTAGTGAAGACATACGGTCTATCAACTTAAGCAATGGTGTCTCTTATTCTTAATGAACTAGTAGGGCGACTAGTTTTTCTTCAGTCACTGTGGTGTGGACTCTTCAACAAATGGGATTAGGGGCCAGACATATCTGTCACACTGCAACCAAGCAGGTCCTTTCCACCAAAGATGGTGCTCAACGAGTTGTAAAGGGCTGAGTCCCCGTGAGGCGCAATCTGCTGGATTATCTATTCCAGGTATGTGGAACCAATGTTCAGAAGGCAAGTATTTTTGAATTTTAGACACACGATTGCCAACAAAAGTTTTCCATCGATGTGGTGATGAGTGTATCCAGTGAAATGCTACTGTCAAATATGACCATGCGTAGATATCTGTAAGTGTGACCTTCTGCATGGGGCGAAGTTTCACCATATGAATTAATTTTGCAAGAAGCAATGCAGTACATAGTTCCAATCTAGGTTTGAAAACTGTTTTCAAGGGGCAACCTTCGATTTTGCATATAACAAGGTTAATACTATTGATTACACTGAAGTGACCGCTCTGAGATAGAATACAGCACCATAACCCATTTCAAAGGCATCTGAAAATCCAAGTAGTGTGCATTCAAGGCAGTCACTCGAGGACAAATATCGAGGAATTTTTATTGATGAAAGATGGATAAGCCCTTGTTGAAAAGTATTCCATATTTGGCACAAAGTGGTGGATGGGGCATCATCCCAACCAATCTTCAGACCCCAAAGTGTTTGAATCAACATTTTTGCAAACAGTGTGGTGGGTGATACCAAGCCTAAATGGCGGGACTCTCTCTAAAACGGCGGAAAAATGTTCGAAGAATAAACATTAAATACAAAGCCAATATGAATAAAACATTATAAAAAAAAAGTTAAACAAATTATTACACAAAAGCTATTTTACAATACATTATTAAATATATACTGTTCAAAGACTGAACATATTTTTCTAATTCCTAGTAGACTATGTTAATACTAATACAAAAACTGTTTAGTTGTATTTTAAAACTTATTATTATTATTCATAAAAAGGATTAATAAAATCCAGGGGAGAAGGGGAGGGTAACATATGTTTGAGTCGGGAATTTTAGGAAACAATCAGGGAAAAAGTCGGGAATTTCATTGATCAAGTTGTGTAGACACCATGTTAACACATTGGTGTAATTAGTACTTATGCATATAACCTGAATAGAGAAATATGAAGTGATTAAATTGCATGTTGTAATAATCTTGTTAAATACAAACTTTGGCAACATTACTTTCTTTGTTTACTTATTAATCCTAGTAAGATTAAAATCAAGTTATCAAAAGTCATGATATTCTGAATAATTCTCACTTCTTTTGATGTCATTTAGAATCATGTTTGTCATCTCCAATAATAATTCTTGTTGCTTAGTGCCTTCTCAGATGTCGAGCGCCACACCTGTCTGAACCACTTCTTCTCGTTGTTCTTTGCACAACTTGTAAGTGCCCAGCTAGAAAATGTTGAGGCGCATCAAGTCTCAGCTCAATGGGAGGACATACTACCGGCAGCTCATTGGGTCCCCTTGCCTAGGGAAGCCCAGGTAGTTACAATCGTCACTATACAGCTTTAGTCATAAAATACGTTTCATAAGTTCATTTTGTCTCTTTAACTAAGAGATGAGTGGATAAGACCAGCACATTTAAAGAACAGTAAATAAACCTTGTTATTCACATAACAACACACACATTACGAAACAAAGACATCTTTGAATCACTTAAGAAACCATTCCATCTCCTGGATAGCATCACAAACCATAGTTCACTTCTTGGTTACAATTTTCTGTATTTTACTCTTAAAAAAAATTGGAATTGAGACCAGTGAAACCGTTTTGCCATAGTTTAAAAAATTCAACAAAATTAAAAAATAATTACTTTTTAATAATAAACGATTTAACTGATCCCAATTTTATTATAATATAAGGAACACACTTAGATGTGCGTTCCTTATATTATAATTTCATACCCGCCTCGGTGGCGTAGTTGGCTAACGCGCCAGTCGTGTTGAGCTCTACCGCCGAGGACGGGGAGATCGAGGTTCGAATCTCGGTCGGGTGAACTGGGGGTGGTTTTTCCTAAATGGTTTTCCACTCTCCCTCCACGCAAATGCGGGTTCACTTCCTCTAAATTCAACCTTCCCAATTCCTAATCCATTAGCGTAATTAGTACTTAGGCGTATAACCCGAACGGGTAGTAAGACGCGGTGCTAAATATTATTATATTATTATTAGTATAATTTCATATTTCTCCTTACTACAACCATGAATATTACTAAAACCATCCCAATTCTGTTATTGTCAAATTAAGAGTGCAGAAATTTGTACTAGTTTTCTGGTTCAAACATAATCTTTTGTCTAATTTTAAAGCTGTGCAACTAACATAATTACCCCTTCCTCCTGAAAAGAAAACGTTCCTCTCCACCTCTGCTCATCAGACACTGTGAAACATGGCTAGCTAGCTCTGAGGAACTGTACACCACAGTATGACTATTTTGAATACACATTTCTAATACCACCGCAGGCCGCATATGATGGGTATGTATGTAAATATTTTGTGTATCGCATACAAGAGCACCATCATTTTGTGATTCGTCATTGATTTATTTATTTTTTTGTAAAGGCGTACGCATGACAGATAACCTATTTCGTAGACCGGAGTTTGTATTTCACCAATTATAAATTTTCCAGTCGTGCAGAGAATTATTGATCTTGCTACCCTTAGTTCACCATACAGATGCCAGACTAAGTGACTATTGTAGATAAATTTCACTATATGGGCAAGAAACGCGGCCAAATATTCACTATAGAGAGGATTAAGCCAAAGAAATTAATAGGACTCTTGTCCTTGGTGAGAATCCAAACAAGAGTCAAGAACAAGGGGAAAATCATCAGTTTATATTCAAATTGCAGCTCAGCTAGAAACATCATAGAATGGAATCAGGAAGGAAGGAAGGGAAGCAATACAATGAGAGAGAGATAGAGGACAGAAATGCAATGTGGCCAGGCTGGCAACGATTACTCTAGATCATGGTACTTTCTTCCTTGAGTTTCTACCTCCTGTCTGTGGCAGGTCATACAACTACTCGTATCCCAGATGTTCCTTTAGTTGGCATGGCTTATCGGTGGGGCTCGGACGTACTTTTAATTCGCTGGTGGTTATGTTGATGTTTTGGTTATATGGAGCGTATCAGGTCAAATGCTGGCAGGGGTGAGTATCAATGACCATGTTTAGAATGCTTTATATTTAATTTCACTGTCCTAGTTTCTTGTAACTTCAATGATAATTAATATATTATTACGTTATTATTAAATTATTGTCTCTTGTAACTTAATCATTGTTACAAGATTATTTATATTTGTTAGTTATACAATTATTTATCTTAGTATTTTTATTTTTAGATTCAAATTGATGAAGCTCTAAGTGAACTTGAATCAAATGATTTCAGAGAACTGGTAAGTTATTTTATAATTGTTATAGGTTATTTTGTTGCATCATTATCATCATCACCATCACAGCAGTCTCAATTTGCTTCTATCCCTCCACCATTCTTTCTCCTTTAATAGCTTCCTATTCTTCTTCTCTCACTTGCACTATTTTTTACCCCTCCCATTTATTTCTTGGTTTCCCTTGTGATATTTTTCCAATATACAGTACTTCATCTCTATCATTCTCTTTGGTATACTCTCCTGTTCCACCCTCATTAAATCACCATACCATCTCAGCCTTGCTTATGATTCTGTTGCTTAAATGATTTAAATGTCAATTAAGAAATACCACATCAAGTTTACTTTACCTAATCATTGAGTTCCTCAGTTGGCACCACTGAACTCAACTTGCTGTTCCGTCTAATACCTCTTGAGAAAGATGCCATATGGCATTGAAATGTTGAGTGGTTTCTAAATGTGTGTAAATTCTTTTACCTTGATTTGCGCATCATTTTTAACAATTTTTTCATATTTATTTAATCATATAAAAATATAAAACAATGTGGAAATAATGTAATATAATTGATAGAAATGGAAGCCAGCCTGGAAGGATAGTTGGGTTAGGCCTTGTTAGGATTAAAATAAATTGCTTTAATAATTTCTCCATACACTCTTTCTTCTTCTTTCTTCTGATCAATTTTAGGGCTATACAAGATTTTAAATTTTCACAAAGATTCTATTTTCTACTAAGAAACACATAAAAAAACACACAAAAATTGGCAGTCACATTTGAAAAAGTTGTAGGTAACTTGTCCTTTTTTTTTTCTATATATTTTATTCTTTATTTCTAAAGTTGATAAAGGAATATTTCTGAAAATTAAAAAAACTGTATTTAACTGTGAATGCAATGACAAGCTTAAAGTGAATAGAGTATGAATAAATGAAAAGAGAATTTTATTTGATTTCTATAAGTATCTAACCCAACTATCCTTTCAGGTTGGCGTCCTTCCCTCTGTTTGTTTTTTTTCAGTGCTCACCCCACTATTTTAAGTTTTGATATTTTTGTGTTAGCAAATTTATATTGTAATATATTTTATACACTAGATTTGTTTTTCAGAATGATGATCCTATTAACTACCAAAGATTATACACTATTATTGGAACCTGTCTCTATCATAAGGTATGTTGTTTTGTACCTTACAGGAGTAATTACATATTATAAAACAGATTTAATATAACTTGAGATCAACCTTGGTGGTCTTGGAGTGAAGTACTCGCTTCAGTTCATGGGTTTAAACCCAGCCGGGGCCAACTGCTTTTTCTTGAGTGATCCATAGCACAACTTAATTTGGAGGGGAAGTAAAGTGGTCAGCCCTATGTCGATTGCCGCATGTAAAACAACCCTGGAAATATGTGAAAATACCTTTCCCGGCAAAATTTGTAGGCTTTTATTTTGGAGAATTGTTTAAGTTGAGCATTAAAAAATAGACTTAAACCAAAACGGTGTTCTACAATGATTTGGTTTAAATCCATATTTTTACAAACTATAGGTTTTTTTTACCCACAAATCTCGAATCTGAATCTTAGAAAAACTCTTAGGTGTAAGAGTTCAACAATCTCATGTTGTTAATGTTAACCCTTGACTTTAATTTTATTCACAACTACTCTTAAGTCGCTATAAAAAGTTGAAATTGTACCCATATATTAACAACAGCGATATGGGAAGCCCAATTTTTCAATCTGATGTGAAGTAAAATCGAATAATATGAAATCTTCCCTAAGCTGAATCGAAGTTCGAATATTAAAAAAAAAAGTTTATGTTAGGACAAATTTTATATTTTGCATAATTATATAACTTTATGTACTAAACATATTTTATAAAATGTTTTATTTTATTTACAAATCCTATTCATTTCAAATTCAAATCCAAATCTTGGGAAAAATTATGAACATAGAAAGGGAAATGTATAAAAATTAGGTGGCCCAATGGCTTAATAATTTTATAGTAAAGGAAAGTGATAGAACTAAAGAAAAAGGAAAAATAAACTACTAAGAGTAAATTTGATGAAGAAAGCCCACCAAGGAAAGAGGAAAAATGTGGGAAGAATCCAATGTACAAAGGTGACATCTTCTTCATTTCTTCTGTCTTCTATAGTAGAAGTAGTCACACACATATTTAAACACAAATATAATAATATTTCGGTACTGTTGCCTTTATCAAACACAACCCCTAGCTCTTAATTCATCACTATGAAAGGGTAAACCCACATTTCACAAATGATAAAAAATTTTACCATGCCGGGAATCGAATCCGGCACCTTTAGCTCAGCAGGCAGACACGCTACGGACTGAGCTAAGACGTCGGACTACACCTGACTAATTGGAAAGGGCAAGTGAAGGTATATTTTTAGAAAATGCATCAGCATTTATGTAGAAATAGAGTGGGAGACCTTTTAGAATAGAACACATAATTACATCCTGGTGGGATACTAACCTGTCACTGGCAAACCAAATAAGATGAGAATGACAACTTTACCCTCGTTACGGGTGCAGGCAAACTGATCAATCACAAACTGGCCGACATGGGAGGACAAAGTGAAAGACAGACAAGTGATCGACAGCAGGAGCAATGTGGATCAATTGGCCAACACGGGTAGGACATGACTTGTACCAACTGGTTGAACAAATGCATATGCGGCCAAATTGATTGACAGCCAACTGGTTGACCCAAAAAGACCAACTTAGAAAATTGATGCCATACTAATGATTATTTTAGTCCAAAAAATTAGTGTATAGCCCGAACGGGTAGTAAGACGCTGTGCTAAAAAAATCCACTAAATGGTTTTTTTTTCCCTCATTCCCTGTTTGAGCTATACGCAGGAAAAGGAATGAGAAAGGTAAAATTTAAGGAAATATGCACTCATTTGCATGGAGGGGTAGTGAATAAGCTTTTAATGGGTAAATACCTCTGTACTTATGACCGGGATTCTAAATCCAATCTCCTCTACACCGGCAATCCAGTACAATGGGATATTGACGCATTGGACCATTAGACTACAAATGTGTTTATTTATTAGAGTTATAAATTATATTAAAAAATAATATTTCATAGACTTCACTTATTATTTTCTGTCTACGATTTTGCTGTCAAACACGTTATTTTCAATGTATTAACTTGTCGGTCGATTGGTTCATTGAATCCATCTCGACTTCTGTATACCATTAGGTCCTCTCATGTTGAACAGTTCTTTATGTTATCACATGGTCCTAAACGTGTTGATCAATTGACACACTCAAGCTTTGAAATATTTTTATTTATTTGGTCTACCAGTTGGCTGTCGATCACTTTGCTTTCTTATGTACATGGCATTCCAACATATGTACAACTTGTTGGCCAGTTTGTAAGGCGCTCATGATGAGCTCTCTTAACCATTATAACCATAACGAAAAGTGATACTTTTTTTAACTATAAATAAATAACTCTAAAACCTGTTCCAGTACTAACATGGTCTCTAAGGCGTCGCTCTCGTTGTAGATTAGACCGCTGTTAAGACAGAGAGATTGGTGTTCGATCACGATCAGGTGGACTGAGGGTAGTTTTATTATAAATTGTTTCCCACTCTCTCTACACAAATGCGAGTGCACTTCCTCTAAATTCATCTTTCCTAATTCCTTACTAATTAGCGTAATTAGTACATGTAAGTACATCACGAACGGATAGTGAGACTCGGTGCTAAAAGAATAGTAAAAGAACCCTTAAACTCTTACCACTCAAATTATTTCATTAAATTGCTTAGTAATACCGGTACATTTTTTTTTTCTTTCTAAAAACACATTTTATAAATATGGGGCTATAAGTATCTGGTACAATAAATACTTTGCGACACGTGTAATAAGTTCGTTATTTTAAATTATTAATCTATCAATCTTAGTAGCCAGGATTCAACCTCAAGCCACAACTCCAGGATGAGCCATATAGTGACAATTCATTTTCTAACAGTGAAGTTCCTCAGTGGAAAAGAGGTATGACAACACTGTTAGGAACAAAGAGCTGGCAATCCCAGCTTACTTTCCCACTCCACCTGCCCATCCCCCCCTTCACAATACAACATCTACCCTTCAACCATGTTATAGCCTATTCATTCTAGGAGAAGCTTGCTGGCCAATTCACCTTAATATTTACAATCTTATTTTACTCTGAGCTACTTTTGAATATTTACTATAAATATCTCTTAGATTGAATTAAAAATATGAAAATATTTTGTTTGTTTTTCAAAAGGGCTACTTGCTCTCTTCCCACCTCTCAAAGACAGACCTGGTAGATGTTCATACATTCTGTCGTCAACAAGGCTTGCTGCGCTTGGGCCGCTCAGAAGCTGTGCGTTCCATGGTGCTCTGGCGGGAAGTATACCCCTCATCATGTAACAGAGGGTTGTCTGATCAATCCTCAATGTACCTGTCTACACCTGTCTCCCCATATACACTTCCCCAGGGCAGATGGTTCCTGCTAATCGTCGGACAGGTACAACCTTGATAATTGTCTGTGCTTATTGAACATATCTGACCTTGGCCCCTATTAATGGTTTTACATATTTTATCAAGGCTTTGGTGCTTCTACTTAAAAGCCCATCTCACAGCTGATTAATCAAAATATTTTAAATACAAGATTATGTTCTAACCAGAAATATCATCAAAGTGCAATTTTCTTTCATTTGAAAACAGCAAAATTAAAATCGGCTTAACATTTAGTTTCATTATAAAATAATGGTGTTTAAGTTTTATTGTATTTTATTTTTAAATATAGAAAACTTGTTTTTCTTGTTTCCACTATTTTTTTAAATATAATATAAAACCACACACACCTGGTTTGAGCTGTATTGGCTTCCCACATTATGTGCTATCCGTGTGATGGGACAGGATCTTAAGATGATCGTCAACCCATTCCTCATCTCCCTTAACTGAATTAGTGGTTATTATCAGTCTTGGTTTACCTTCTGGTAGTGTAAAGTGGTCAGGGTTTTTAGCCTCTTAGCTCTCGACCATTTCATATACACACACACACACACACACACACACACACACACCCGTTTATCATTTTAGTTTATTATTATTCTTAGACACCTAAATTTATTTGTTTATGTAAGAGACTTGCAAGTGCCCATCCTTTATAATTTTCAAGGAAACTTGACTGGCTTAGACTTTATTTTCATCAATTTCACCCTCCACCCCACCTATCCCCCTCCCCCAAAGTTAGTCCTATTGCCTTCAGCACTTGACCAATTGTCTACTTTAGGCCTAATTTAGTCAATACCCTTCATTACTAAATTGTTTAGGAAAAATGTTTAATCATAATAGAGTGTGGGGTTCTATGCTAATTTTAAATAGCCCAAACCATGATTAAAGTTGTAAGCAATACTTATACCAAATATCAATTCATTAATGTTATTTTTTATCTATTAACTTTTCAATCTATTAATTTTCATTATAGTAAAGCCATTGTTTGAATATAGCTTTATCTAAAGTTAATATTATTACTTTTTACCATCAAGCATCAATCATACTTTTTTGGTTCAATTTTAATCGTATCACATAAGTGGTTTTTTTAGAATCACTTGAAATAGGGGAAATTGTGAATGGAATTAGCGATTGCCAGCCAATAAGTGTCTTGGAATCAATGCTGATGAAGGTAGTGAAAGTGCTGGAGCATGGTGACACAAATTTGACGGGGACTTTGGTTGGAAAGTCAGAACAGACGTGTTTTTGTTTTGCTGCTCGGTTGTGGATGTTTGATAACTTGTAAACTTAAAATGGGAGGATTACTGCAAGAAAGGGTGTGTGTCCCCCCCCCCCCNCCCGCCATATTATTCCGTTTAAGTATTTATTTTGTGTCTTTTTTTTTTAAGTCTACAATTTGCTAAACGTGTAATTTTGGTTACGACCTATGTGAGTCATTTAAGACACTTGATGTCTTATACTCTACTTAATAAAACTCTTAGCCACTGTTGACACCTTTTAGTTTTAAATTATTCCTGATTTCCCACCCCAACCTTGTGAAAACACTCCATTGATGATGGAGATCCTCTGCTATAAAAACTGACTAACTCCCGTGGATTGATAAATACTACAATCAATATTAGGGAGATGGAAGACAAGGTAAAATGTCAACAATTAGTGTGAGATTGCCCATCTGGTCTCACTAGTTATAAGGGGGAGGTATTGAAGGCAAGATCATTTCTTGTTGCTTTGTCTCTTGAATTAAAGGGTGACAGGTTGCATTCTTGCCTCTAATTCCTGTTGTGTTGTGTAATATTCAATCTATAACAAATCTTTATTACAGCATTCACATTTTACAAAGGCAACAACATAACTTTTAGTTAGGGCTTGCTAAACTACTGAGACAGTTTTTTTTTATCACACCGCATCTTAACATGTGTTCATTTATTTTCAGGACCAGGAAATGCTTGTTCTGCTCTTAGAATCAGGAGGGTGTTCATTGAGGTGAGTTCTTACTGCCAAGGTATATCCATAGAGGTTCGCTCCTTGTTTTAGAGTCCATCTAGTGTAGGAGTGGTAGTAACTGATGGATAGCACAAGATTTTTATTGAAAACATTAATATAAAGTCATTAATGTTAACCTATGTAGAACTAATTATTATTTTCTTAGTCATCATCATATTCAACATAATATATTTCAAGCCTGTGGCCAGATCCTTATAGTAATAGGCCTCCATATTCCTCTATAATTTCACTATCTTTTTCTTTTAATCGATTCTATTCTACTTCTCTCACTTGCACACTTTCAGACTTGCAGTTATCCACTCCTCCCATCTCTTTCTTGATTTCCCTTGCAGTCTTTTTATTTTCTTAGTAATACTATATTTTCAAACAAAAGTGTTAATAAATGCTTTTAATATACTTCCCAAAACTTATTCTATAATTTTCTTTTTCTTAACCTGTTGAAAAGAGCAAAAAATATTTATAAAACTTGTTTTTTTTTTTTGCAATTGTGGTAACAAAATATATTATCGTAAATAAAATAATAAGTTAAAAAGTATTATATTCACACTTGGTTCTTCTTATAACTGTTAACAAAAATAAATATGTTTTATAACTTTGATAAAGAGCCATATAAAATATTAGTTTCAAAATAAAAGTTTTTACTTTGAAACAAACACATGCACATTAACAAAACCAAAAACGGCTTGTATGACATTATCGACAAAGCATGTTTCGTCTGGTCTGGTCTGGTCTGATTCGCCATTTTAATTTATGAAGAGAAGGTAATCTTTTAGAAGCTCTCAAGTGTAAAGAATTTTTATATGAACTTATTGCCACTTCCACAAAAAAGAAACATTCAAATGGTAATCTTCTTCAGTTTGTATTTCATTTATAAAAAAACGCTTTAAATAATTAAAAATAAATAATTGTTTGCTGTGAAAGTTTTGATTGCCAAAAGTGATAGCTCAACACAACGGTTTTGCAGATCATATGGTTTGGCGAATGGATATATGAGATTAGATCTGATAACTGCCAACTGTCACTTACCTACATTCATATGGTAGTTGGGGTATAGATATCATTGTTATGGTGTATTTATTAATGTTAGTTTGCTGTAGTTTTCACTCATGGTGTAGTTATTAATGTTAGTCCCCTGTAGTCTCAGCTGTAATAGTATGTTCAAATACAGACATAATGATTTAGACTCTAAAAAGAGGAACACAATCACATTTTATGCTGCTTTACCTCACATTCATGTTCATGGCTGCTACTTTACATTATATTTTGACCCCTCAAACAAATTTTCATTCTTTAAGATTTATTCAGAAGATTGTGTGAAAAGTGAAATGCAATTTTATATTTGTGTTTATTTTCTTTCTTCTATTTGTATATGATCTAGCATTACTGGCCAGAAATAAAGAAGAGTTGTAGGAAATGATGGACCGGCAAGTGGAGATAGGGTGAAGATATGGCATGGAGATCAACATTGAGAAGTCAAAAGTGATGGGGATTTCCAAAAAATGAAGAGCCACTGAAAATCAAAATTGAAAACCAGGAGTTAGAAAACATAGAGAAGTTCAAGTGCTTGGGAAATCTGCTGACAAAGGATGCCTACTGCACCAAGAAAATTAGGTCAAGTATCGCCAAGGCCAAGGAAGCTTTCAACAAGAGGAGGTTACTGCTGATCAGCAAGTTGAGTTTGGAACTGAGGAAGAAACTGATGAAAAGCTATATTTGGAGCACCGCACTCTATGGAGCAGAAATTTAGACTTTCAGGAAGATGGAAAAGAAATATTTGAATAGCTTTGAAATGTGGTGCTGGAGAAGACTTGATAAGATCAGGTGGACAGACAGGGTGACAAATTAAGAAGTCCTAAGAAGAATGGGTGAGTAGAGATTCATTTTGGATGTGATTCTTCGGCGCAAAGAAAACTGGATCGGACACATTCTTAGGAGCAACTCTCTTATGTAAAACGTTATAGAAGGAAAGGTTGAGGGAAAGAGGAGCTTAGGAAGAAGGAAGATTCAAATACTAGATGACTTGAAGGAAAGAAGAAAATCATGGGAGCTGAAGGAGGAGGCAGAGGACAGGGTGCATTGGAGATCTAAGTTTCACTGACAAAAGGAATGGACCTGTCATAAGACAGAACCCCTAATACAAAAAATTGTCTGTATTTCATCTACTTATTTCTATAAAACTACATACACTGTGTTTCAGATGTGATGGAAACCCTGGCCCAGACGTATTTTATGTAGAACAAGCGCAAGAGATGTTGGGCTACATAAAAAAGATTGGTATTCCCTCTGTCGCATCAAAATGGTAAGCACGCGTAAGGTGGGAATGCAGGGGGACATGAAAAAGATCAGTGTTGTTGCATTAAAAAAAAACTTTTACTGGTCAAAATAAATCAAATATTGCTTCCGCACAACCATAAATATCTCTTAAATATCTCTAAAGGATGTCCTTGAATTTCTTCATTTGAAGAGTTTCTCGTCTAATGCCACTATGCTAATGATGGATGTTAAAGAACTCTTGATATCACCATGTGAAGAAAATTAAACTCTATGCTTATACTGAAGCAATATTTAATTTATTATGGCCAAAAAAGTTGTGATATAAAAACAGCAAAATATATTGGCCTATTCTTGCATTCCCTGTAACACCACCTTAAATAGGATTTATTTTAATTATTTTAGTAGTCTTCTAAACGGTGGTTCTCAATAAGTGAGCACTAGAGGTGTCTTACACACAGTGTTTTCTTCTCACCAGGAAAATGTTAAAAAAGTTCTTTAAAATTCACACTTATTTCAATTGCATGTCTCTGCTATTCAGTAGTAGCACTAAAGCACACAACTGTAACATATTTATATTTAAAACACAACACATCACAATAAATTTTCCCCTTCTTCAGCATGTAATTAGATCCTGAGGTTATTGAAGTTTACTTAAAAATAGTACTGTGCTCTGCACTGATTTATCTTATAATAGAAACATTTACTAAAACCTTATAAGATTTGTAAAACAAACTAACATACTTTGTTGCAGAAACACTTACAAAGAGCATTCGTGAAGTAATATTCACTGTTACAGAAACATTGAGAAAAGAGAAACCTATCTGTCCACCAAATATCATAACATTAAATTTCTGTTTTCAAAGAGCTGCATAAAAAATTAATATATTTGCTTATAACTCAGAAACTATTGGTTTTATTTTAAAAAAAATTCTCTTAGTAGCTTACTACATCTTAACAATTATAAATTATTTCATACCTCAAATAGTTACAGAGATATGATTAAAATTTGAAATATTTGCTCATGAAAAGTACCCCCAAAGTCATTTTCATGAGAATCACCATTTTATTTGTAATGGTTAAGACAAGTTTCCATCAAAACCTTTAGAATGGATTTTGAGAAAATTTATTTTTTATCTTTTTACAGTTCAATAAACTACCTTTAATTTTAGGGCTGGATATCTAATTCCAAAAACCCTTCGGTGGTACCTTATGAAAACCATGGATATCAAGTTTTAGCCCAATCGCTGAGATACAGACACACAGACAGACATACGATATCTCAAAAATAACTTTTTTACTTTTGGGGTGTCAATGAAACATCAAACCTTTATTAATCCTTTGAATGCCAACGTCGCTCAGAGCAATGCGTGAAATATTTGCTAAAATTGCCAGCGTCACTTACAGCGATCCCATGTTTTCGAGCTCTTAGTTCAGTATTAAGTCAACAGATAAGGTAAATTTTATTTTCACTGCATTCTCGTATGTTCAAGCTAATTTTATTTGTCAATGCACTTAGAATTTCAATATATCAAACACAAAAATTATTTTATAACTTTATACTTTATGAGTTTTATCTTTGGCCTTGTTTGTAATCATGGTTACTAAGAGGAAAGATTTGATTCAAGACACAGAAATACTTGCAATATTTATTGATAGCTCAAATGAGAGTGATCAATTTGTTAGTGATTATGAAAACAGTGATTATGAATTTGTAAATAAAGAAACTGAACAGGAATTATATTCTAATGAAAGTGAAAGATCGGAACAAGTAGGAATGGCAGTTGACATTGATAAGGCAAGTGTGAATATGAGTGCTTCCTAAAGGGATGATATAAATCTTGAATATCTAGATAATCCACCCCAACCTCTTCATATTCATGCAGAAGTACCAGGTTTGAAGTTCCCCTCCCCTTCTGATTCCAACCCAATTATTTATTCTAGACTTTATTTTACTATAACCCTGCTAAAGTTGATGGTCACTGAAACAGCTGCTATGCATAACCCAATTTTAGTGTAAAATCTAAAGTTAGTTTTTTTTTTGTAAACTTTGCTATCTACTCAGTTTTTTATGTTCTTTTCAGGGAGTTATTCTATTTCAAGCTATTTAAATTTTAAAAATTTAAAGTGATTTTTTTATTATATTTAAAAATTAAAAAAGTATATTTATAGTTATATAATCGGAATGGCAAGCACCTTAGCTAGTTTATGTAAGAATTTGAGTGCAAGAAGTTCAAAGACTAATAAGTTAATAAAATTTAAACAAAATCCTGTATTTCTCAGCAAAATAGCTTGGCACTTTTAGCACACTTTTTATTATAATTTCTCTTGACACTCAAGCTATTTTTTATGGTTGCAATACTTCTCTCTCTGAGGGGTTGAGAGAAAGTAAACAATCATAATCTTCAAGAATCAAGACACAAGTTAGAGCAGATAACCACAGAATATGAATAACACTAACTTATTACCATAGTCCATTTAGTTCTTCTTTTCTGCTGATAAAGGTGTCTGATGTGTTTTGAAAATTACTTTAATGTGGCTTGTGTTTTAAATGAGAACTTTTGAACCACCGCTTAGTTGACCTTATGGTCTCACAGTAGACTAAACTGTCTACTACGGGGAGATTGAGGTTCAAATCTCGGTCAGGTGTACTGAGGGCGATTTTTACAAAATGATTTTCCACTCTCCCTCCATACAAATGTGGGTACAATTCTTTCTAATCCTTAAAATTATTAACATAATTAGTACATAAGTGTATAACCTGAATTAATAGTAAAAAAATAAACTTTTGAACCTACATTTTTCTGGTTTGTATTTGACCTTATATTCTAATTTATTTATTTAATATACCACTATTTCAAGGTGACAAGGTGACTAGTTATTTATCAACTGCAAGGACTTAAGAAACCTGCTAAAAGGTTCCTAATATCACCACCTATACAAAAGTGACAAGACATTTAATAACTAAACAATCAAGAAAAGTAATTTGAATAATTATGTTTTAAGTCCTAAAATTTAAATCAAAATATAATTTGTAAAATATAATAACCCCCCCATAGCGGCTCCCTCATTGTCACTTATCCTAAGCGAGATATTCCCTGGTTGTGACAATGATACAAAGTTTATTTCTTCCTTGGTTGTACCTCCCTTATATATGAAATATGACCGGAGCAGAGGAGAAGGTGGAGGGGGGTCTGACATAGTTCTAGCATAATCTAGATCTGCGGAAGCTCTTTTCTCACAAGAACTGTGTCATCTTGATTAACCCACACATCCACGTGGAAGCTCCTTCCTAAAGACATAGATTCTCTCTATCACAAGGCCATTCCCCAAATAAAACTGACGCACATGCAGATTAAGGCCTAGCCATCTTTTGGAACTGCTCAGTCAGTAGAGCACTATTCTTCAGGAAGGGTGTGCCCTTATTGTGTCTTTTGAACTCTTTGGAGTCCAGCTTATCTCAACAAGCAATTGTTCAAATGAAAATTAATACGGGAAAATCATAAGTGGATAATTTGTGAAGAGATTTATCAGAAATAAGGAAAACTTATTTTTGTAGAACACGAAGCTCACTATTTTAGCATACACTACAAATCTATTGTGAGTGTGATGCCTTAGATCATGCGGTCAACAATGCAGAGAAACCTCATAAGGGGCCATTCCCTTGGTCATATTATATTCTAATTCACTTCGAATTTAAAAAAAAAATGGACTTAGCACGACCCGTAGCATAAAAATAAAAAGTAATTTTAATGAAAGTTTTAATACATGTAAAAGGAATGAAATTATAAATAGGGAGGAATCTGATTCGATAAAAACAGCAACTATTACAGCTCTAAAAAAATTACTCACATTTTAACTTTGAAGCTGAAAACTGTTTCCAGGATTTCTGTGAGTGCACGTCCTCAGATAACTACTCCAGAATCTGTTCCATTGGGCAAGGCATCCCTAAGAAGGGCTGACAACCTTTTGGGCCTTGTCCGGCCCACTACACCTACAAAGGCTGCTGTACCTACAAGTGAGTTAAATTGTACATTACTAGAAATAATAATTTGTGTTAAATAAAATGATTGGATTTCGTTAAATAAAAGATTGTGTTTTGGTATTAAAATTTGGTAAATAAAATAATTTTTCTGCTAAAAATGTTTAAAATAAATTCAAACTCAAGTGGTAAAGTGCTATGGATATACAAATTAAAGCTAAATTTCTCGTTCTTCAAATTAAAATATTTGTCTTAAGTCACAATAATGACTAATAAGATTAAACACTTTTCTTACTTCTTTACCTATGATCTTTGGTTGAGAAAAATAAATTTTTGCAGTTGAGAACTTTGATTGGTTATAGTAATATTTAGAAAAAAATGGCAACAGTGCAGTTTGTACTTTTTTTTTTTTCAATTACAATAAAAAAAATAAGGCCAAGA
>CABFWO010003162.1:13665-95591 GCA_902155825.1 Timema genevievae | reverse complement strand
ACAGCCAGTCCCTGTGATGAATGGAGTGAAGGTGTATCTTGTAGGGTCAGTTGGTGTATGAACGATACTAGTAATAACATTCAATACACAGCCAGTCTCTGTGATGAATGTAGTGAAGGTATCACTTGTAGGGTCAGTTGGTGTATGAACGATAATAGTAATAACATTCAATATACAGCCAGTCCTTGTGATGAATGGAGTGAAGGTATTACATGTGATATTGGTAGACTGATGTACAATAATACCTTCTGACTCAGTGAGGAAAGCAACAGGAAACTACCCAGCTCCTAATTTCCATAGTACACTGTTGCGTAGGCTTTACAGCTGATGGTGGAACTGTTGACCAAACTTCGGATTGAGCGATATACATACATACATACATAAATACTACATACAATATACATTAATGTTTTTCTAATAAGCCAATAAAACTTCAATAAGTATGGTACTATGTTATACATATTATTGTAATTACTAGAAAATATCCATATTTAGATTAGAACAAAAGCTTATTAAGGAAGAGGGAATAAATGTTTTCACAGCAAAAATATAAGATTTAAAATTTATTCAAAACATAACTTAAACGCTCCGCAAGTTAAATCCCGGTCTATTGATGAAACCAATGCAGCGTCTGGCAGGTCCGGGGTTCGATGGTTTTATTTGTTTATTTAACCCTGCTCATATAGTGACACATGTGACCTATACATGCTTACAGGGAGGATATGGGTCTGACTTCCCATGCCTGCGTTGTTTTATTTCTCTTGTTTCTTGATAGGTCACTAGAAATACATTGCTGTTTTGTTGGGATGTTTTAGATTGACATTGATAGTTTAAAGCGCGATTAAAAACTTCGCTTGGACTTTAGAGCAGAAATATGGTCATGTGACGGCTAATCAAGTGAACTATCTCAAGATACACACTCTCAAGTTGACTACTCGTGAGAAACGATATCAGATTGTTAAATCTGCCGCTCTCAGGCTCACTAATCGTGAATCACGACATCAGATTGTTGAATCTCCCGCTCTAAAGCTCACTAATCGTGAAGCACGACATCAGATTGTTGAATCTTCCACTCTCAAGCTCACTAATCGTGAAGCACGACATCAGATTGTTGAATCTGCCGCTCTCAAGCTCACTAATCGTGAAGCACGACATCAGATTGTTGAATCTGCCACTCTCAAGCTCACTAATCTTGAAGCACGACATCAGATTGTAGAATCTCCCGCTCTCAAGTTCACTAATCGCGATGCAGGGTTGAAGCTCGTACGCAGCCCCTGCAATGGCTCGCTATAGAAGAGAGGAAAAGAACAGTGAATAATGCATTAGCCGGGCAGACTCTTTCCTCCAGAAGTACGTGCTGCTCGCAGCGCTGCCATGCGGCGAAGTGCGGCAAACATCCTGGCGCAGTATAGCCACAGATAATACATATAGAGCAGGGAACAGGGGGAGGAAAAGAGATGGCCCTAGTCCCAACATTGACACCAGATGGTCACCAACGTGGGAACACGTTTTAGTGACCTCCTAATCCTCCAAACCCCAGAAAGACGTGAATACGTGTCACTCGTGATTCCAACCCAAACACCTTCAAGATAATTGTTTAGCTTCTGGTGCTTAGGGCTCTCAACTTTGTCTTGGGACTCTCACCTTTTTCTTGAGACTCTCACCTTTGTCTTGGGACTCTCACCCTTGTCTTAGGACTCTCACCTTTATCTTGGGACTCTCACCCTTGTCTTAGGACTCTCACCTTTATCTTTGGGACTCTCACCTTTGTCTTGGGACTCTAACCCTTGTCTTAGGACTCTCACCTTTATCTTGGGACTCTCACCCTTGTCTTGGGACCCTCAACTTTGTCTTGGGACTCTCATATTTATCTTGAGACATTCACCCTTGTCTTAGGACTCTCACCTTTATCTTGGGATTCTCACCCTTGTCTTTGGGACTCTCAACTTTGTCTTGGGACTCTCATATTTATCTTGAGACATTCACCTTTGTCTTGGGACTCTCACCTTTGTCTTGGGACTTTCACCCTTGTCTTGGGACTCTCACTTTTATCTTGGGACTCTCACCCTTGTCTTGGGACTCTCAACATTGTCTTGGGAATCTCACCTTTATCTTGGGAATCTCACCTTTATCTTGGGACTTCACCTTTGTCTTGGGACTCTCACCTTTATCTTGGGACTCTCACCTTTATCTTGGGACTCTCACCCTTGTCTTGGGACTCTCAACATTGTCTTGGGACTCTCACCTTTATCTTGAGAATCTCACCTTTATCTTGGGACTCTCACCCTTGTCTTGGGACTCTCAACATTGTCTTGGGACTCTCACCTTTATCTTGGGAATCTCACCTTTATCTTGGGACTCTCACCCTTGTCTTGGGACTCTCACCTTTATCTTGGGACTCTAACCCCTTGTCTTGGAACTCTCACCTTTATCTTGGGACTCTCACCCTTGTCTTGGAACTCTCACCTTTATCTTGAGACACTCACCCTTGTCTTGGGACTCTCACCTTTGTCTTGGGACTTCACCTTTGTCTTGGGACTTTCACCCTTGTCTTGGAACTCTCACCTTTGTCTTGGGACTTTTACCCTTGTCTTGGGAATCTCACCTTTATCTTGGGGCTCTCACCCTTGTCTTGGGACTCTCACATTGGTCTTTGGACTCTCACCTTTGTCTTGGGACTCTCACCCTTGTCTTGGGACTCTCACCTTTATCTTTGGACTCTAACCCCTTGTCTTGGAACTCTCACCTTTATCTTGGGACTCTCACCCTTGTCTTGGAACTCTCACCTTTGTCTTGGGACTTTTACCCTTGTCTTGGGAATCTCACCTTTATCTTGGGACTCTCATACTTGTCTTGGGACTCTAACATTGGTCTTTGGACTCTCACCTTTGTCTTGGGACTCTCAACTTTGTTTTGGTACTCTCACCCTTGTCTTGGAAATCTCACCTTTATCTTGGGACTCTCACTCTTGTCTTGGGACTCTCACCTTTGTCTTGGGACTCTCACTCTTGTCTTGGAACTCTCACCTTTGTCTTGGGACTCTCACCTTTGTCTTGGGAATCTCACCTTTATCTTGGGACTCTCACCCTTGTCTTGGAACTCTCACCTTTATCTTTGGACTCTCACCCTTGTCTTGGAACTCTCACCTTTATCTTTGGACTCTCACTCTTGTCTTGGGACTCTCACCTTTATCTTGGGACTCTCACTCTTGTCTTGGGACTCTCACCTTTGTCTTGAGATTCTCACTCTTGTCTTGGTATTCTCAATATTGTTTTGGGAATTTTGAAAGTCATCTGATATATAATAATGTTACTATGGAATATACCCTTATTTAAACTTTAATTAGTCACATACTAGTATTGGTGGGCACGCAGACCAAACATTAGGGTAATTTACTCTGGGTTTTGAGTGACAGGGAGGCTGAAGCTTGAATCCCGGCTGGGTGTGTCGAGGTTTATTCATGCCTAAGCGGTTTTCCACTTTCCTTCCACGCAAAACCGGATACAAATCTTTTAAATCATATTATCTTCCTCATACTTACTTCACTAACATAATTTAATGCAGGTAGCCTGGACGGTAAGTAAGAATCGGAAACATAAATAAAAATAGTACGTAACAATTTATAAAATAAATAACACGTGTTTGTCTGTATAGAGTTTTCCTCAAACTTCCCGATAAGGTACAGAGTTTAAACTTGGCACACTCATTACTTAAGTGTTGGAGTTACCTACAACATTCTTAAAACGGGGTTGTATTTACAAGTGGGATTAATCATAGCAATCATGTGGCTAAATTTATAGATATAATTTTGGTATATGGTACGTGCCATCTTTATTAAGGTACGTGTGCACAAAAGGCAAATCTGCAGCGAGGAAAGTCTAGGCCAAACGTGCGGGCTGTCTCACTTTAATATAACGGTACGAGTTGGCTCAGCCCCTTATTGCCTCGACCTGCCTCGCTAAAAACTTGCCTCAGGTGTATACGTACCTTTAAAATTCCAAAAACAGATATTAAAAAAATTACAACAGGTGTGAAATCCTAAATTGAGTCTGTGGGAGACAATCCTAGCACCCTGGTTAAATATAGACTAGGATAGTCAGATGGTAATATTTCTATATTATACGTATTTCCATCGCGATTTTTACCCTCACTGAGAAAAGTAACGTGTGCAACAATCTACGAATAATTAAAAATGGCGTAACTCCTTTTAATAGTACCCACCCCCATGGGCGCTTGGGTGAAGGCGTCAGTCTATCATTGTCTGGTTTGCTAATGACGGAGAGGTTGGGGTTCGAATCCACACCGAGTGTGCTGAGGTCATTTATACTTAGATGTTTTGTTTATCATTACCTCCTCTAGGCTCTACCTTCCTCTTTCCTAACCCCTCAATGTAGATGTACACGCTCCCCCTCTCTGGGATGGGTGGTAGGACATGTATCACGGCACAATAATGAAACTGTTACTAGTTTAGAAAAAAATATAATATCAGTGCGCTTAAGTGCGGTTTAGTCTAAGGGATTAGGTTTAGTAAGGTAGCTTAGACTTAGAGCAAGGTTACATGTATTAACCTGAAGATAGGATAAAAAACATAATTATAAATATTATATTGAGAAAAACATTACCAGGTGACCCGGACAAGATTCGAACCTAAATATCCCTTCACCAGTCCAGTTTACTGCGAGCCTAACACCCTAGACAGTGGTATCCTTGCCAGACGTTTCTAAACTATGAACTACTAATGTACACGGGTAGGTCTATACATAATTTACAACGTGTACAGACTATAACTGTTATCAGGAATGTTTTAAACTGCAGGGAAGGGATGGGAATGTCCTACCTGGGGTGGATCATGGGTAAGTCCCGCAACAGGCAATGGCAAGGAATCATCTTAACCCTAAATACCTCTCGAAGCAATTTAAAGTTAAAAATAAAACACGACTGGGGCTGTAGATGCTATCATTATTATATTGTGTAATTGTAAGAATCCGATAAGTTACTGGCCTAGGCATTGAAGAGGAACACAAATATACATTCTTGGGGGAAGAAAGGAGGTATTTGAATCACCCCGCCACCCCCTCTCAGTTCGGCCCTGAATCTGGTGATGTTTAGACTAGAGGTAAGCACGTGTGTCGTGTCATTTGACTCGAAATATCCGGAAAGCCATCCCAACTAGACCTCGGCGTGGCAAGTTCGAGAGAGACAGTAGAGTTCATCGTGGATTTAGTGAGGAATAATGAGGGGTAGGGGGGTTGGAACCCCTTCAACGCTCTTTGACCACGACGGTTCTTTCATCGCTGACCACAGACAGACAGATGGACTCGCATATCTTCTCGACGAATGTTGTGTCTGAATCTTGAAGGGAAATGGGTGGAAAGCAGTAGTCTAGATCTGTCAAGCCACCGGGGAGAGGAACATGAAGTGTAAAGACCAGAAGGGAAGCAGGTTGCCTACACGTCGGATGTCAGGGGGATGTAGATGATGTTAGTGAGGCTACTATTTACCTCCTCCCTAACCGAGACGTACAAACGCCAGCGCTTGTTGAATATGCAGTAGCACTTGGTTCGTTAGCCGCGCAGAGGGGAATAGGAAAGGGGGGGAGGGAGAGATGGATGGGCCGCAGTTTTGATAACGGGCCCTCTCGTATATTATTTTATGGTTCTTGCTGGAGGTTTTGGGCTGTTTTAAGTCCCCTGCGACTCAAGATAGGGGACCAGGGTTAATAGTCTTGCGAATTCACGCTGTTTTAATAAGAGCAAGGTGGACACCTGGTTTTAGAATGATAACATCTAACTCCAATGCGATTATCAGCTTAAACACATGTTTAGTGCACCCACATTAGTTTGAAGAGAGGATGGAAACACCACAGTGGTACTCAGCCGAGATTCGAAACTCAACCTTAGAATCAACTGTAATCTAGTTAATTGTGGGCCTGACACCTTATAACGCGTAACCATCAGCGCAGGCAAGGAAATTTCTAAATACGTCTAAACTATTTATCCAAGTACTCCATTTGTTGTTACTGATTATTAATACCCACTCGGTTTATACATATATGAACCAATTACGCTGTGTTAGGGCTTAGGGAGGTTGAATTTAGAGTAAATGTACCTGCATTTGCGGAGAGTGAGAGTGGGAAACCGTTCAGAAAAAAACACCTTCAGTACACCCAACCAGGATTAAAACCCTAATCTCTCCATCATAAGCAGTTCAGTATTTTGCGAGAGTGATGCCTAAGACCATGTGGTCACTCAAGAGGGCTAATACAAATTTGAACTGATTATTTACCAAAGTATACATACTCTAATACTTGTAATGATTATTACTGTTATTAAATATATATTTTTATTATTTTATTTATTTGAGTTATTTAACTTGCACTTTCTGAACCGCCTGATTATATCAGCATATGAGAATTTCTTCGAACGATAGCGAAAGGGCCTACCAATTTTGCCGGGAAAGGTATTTTCACGTATCTTCCAGGGTTATTTTACATGCCTCAATCGACATAGGACCGATGGCTTTACTTCCTCTCCGAAGGAAGCCGTGCTACGGATTTTTGCCTCGGTGAAATGGTTGAGGGTGAATTTATAGGGACTGTATTCATATTCGCTTGGAGACTGGTTGGGAAAACCAACGTTCAATAAGTATGAAGTAATATTTCGATCTCTCTGGTCAGTCATGAGGTCTAAACCCTCGCCTAAACTTCCCAGTAGTCAGGTAAGGAAAATATTTGGTGAACTTTGTTTCATGCCATGTCCGTGTTTAATATTTAACTTAGTATATTACCATATTTATTTGAGCATAAAGTTAAATTTGATGCCAACATTTTTGCTACATTCAAAATAAGTTTTATCAAGTGCTTATTATAATTTACACCCGGGACCTCCAGATTGTAGTGAACTCGAAACTATTCATACAGAGCCTGCACTGGTCATGTGACACATCCAATCACGGCTCTACATTAGAATTCTAAAAGGCAATGAGCTATTTTTATATAATTTTATAATGATAGAGTTAACACAGTAATTATTTAAGTCATCTAAGTCGTAGGAAGATAGACAAGAGGAATGGGCCAGCATTTTCCCGTTGAAAGGATCATAGAAACTCATTGAAAATCCCATTTTGTAAAAGCACCTAGAGATAAACACCACCGGGATTCAAACCAGGTCAAGTCTCTACCTACCAGGTCCAACTCGTTCCCTGTAGAGCCTTTAAACCCCTCATCGCATTTTGAAGAAGGGATGTTTAGTAAAAGATTGTTTCTCTGACCAAGGAATTGTTTTAATCTTAAAACTCCGAGAGTGAAGAAAATTAAAACGGCGCTTTTTTAATTTTTTTTTAAAGAAAATGGCGCGTACTTTCTAGTAATAGTAGTAGTCTGTTTCTCATAACATCTTATCTACCAAATGCCATAGTATTTGATCAGATAGCATCATTCTACCTCTCCCTATTCGACTGTTTGAAATACTTATTAGCCCTTTAGTTGCCAGCTTGATCCTAAAAGTGGAGCTGAGCCAGGGCAGAAAGCAACTCCAATCACATTCAAAGTTGTAGCCATTCCCCTATTGAAAAGTAATTCCAGGCCGGTGGACCCCGGAAACTCTAGAGCACTTAATTTGTTACAATGACAATGTGACTCTTATCTAAACAGTTTGAAGAGATCACTTAGAAAAGAGGTGAAATGGCTGAAATAAGAGAAGGGAAGGGGTTTGTGTACCTTCTCTTTTGTGTCCTCAGACTCATTGATAAAAAAAATCTTCTCGTCCCATATTCCGTATCGAGTTCGACGAGCCGTGTGATGACAGTAAGGAGGAAGGTCAGACGTTCTATCGTGCAGGAATAGGCTATTTCCGTCTTAAAGC
Source organism: Timema genevievae (assembly GCA_902155825.1). Classification (NCBI taxonomy): domain Eukaryota; kingdom Metazoa; phylum Arthropoda; class Insecta; order Phasmatodea; family Timematidae; genus Timema; species Timema genevievae. Next base: position 87,729 of record CABFWO010003162.1, on the reverse strand, counting down.
TATGGCCCCTGTTTTTGATGATGATACAATCTGCATTACACAACTGTAGGGAATGTAGTATTGTTCCCATCTTACGGCGTCAGTACTTTAAATGAATCGTTTAAAGACACAGCTAAGGGAAAGGGGTGGAAGTGGGAGATAGCTAAAAACATTTGATGATTGCAAGGAGGAAAAAGACTGGATTGAATCTGTTTATGATTGTAAAGGATAGGGAGGGGGATAGAATTAGTTGATGATTGTATGATGGAAGGTGGAGGGGAAATAGTTCATCATTGCAAGATGGAAAGCGGAGGGGAAATAGTTCATGATTGCAAGGTAGAAGGTGGATGGTAAATAGTTCATGAATGTAAAATGGAAGGCGGAGAGGAAATAGTTCATTATTGTAAGATGGAAGGCGGAGAGGAAATATTCAGTTGATGATTGTAAGATATAAGGGGTAATATAATCAATTGATGATTGTAAAATATAAGGGGTAATATAATCAATTGATGATTGTAAGATAGGAGGGGGAATATAATAATTTGATGATTGTAAGATATAAGGGGTAATATAATCAATTGATGATTGTAAGATGAGAGGGGTAATATAATCATTTGATGATTGTAAGATATAAGAGGTAATATAATCAGTTGATGATTGTAAGATAGGAGGGGAAATATAATCAGTTGATGATTGTAAGATATAAGGGGTAATATAATCATTTGATGATTGTAAGATAGGAGGAGTAATATAATCATTTGATGATTGTAAGATAGGAGTGGGGAATATAATCATTTGATGATTGTAAGATAGGAGGGGGAATATAATCATTTGATGATTGTAAGATAGGAGGGGGAATATAATCAATTGATGATTGTAAGATAGGAGGGGTAACATAATCAATTGATGATTGTAAGATAGGAGGGGGAATATAATCATTTGATGATTGTAAGATAGGAGGGGGAATATAATCAGTTGATGGTTGTAATAAGGAAGTGGGTAGGTAACACAAAATGCAGATGGCGGCTGTTCCGTATCAACCCCAGCTCTCCACTATTCTATTCTCAAAGATAATATAAACTTGCCTTAGAGAAAAGGAAAAGCTCATCAACACTCAATAAAATAAGAGTACTTTTGTGCTTTTTAATTACTTCCATGACGTCATCTCAATTAAGATAACGTTTCCTTTCACACGAATATTCACCCCCCCTAAACTCGAGCAGATTTTATTTCATGGCAACGCACAGAGTGAAGGAAAGATGGAAATTGAGAAAAACAAAATGTCCTGACTTCTCGTAATTAGGTTAAAATGAGATCCCTATGAAGGTGACGCGACTGGGGGGAGTCAAAAGAAACGTGAATAGTTTTAAACGGGAGTTTCTTAGTCTATTCTGGGTGTCGTACGCACAACTTGTTATCAAATACTATTTATAGTAAGGCTCTATAGTACTAAACGAACTTAACAACTAAAAACTTCACTTTCGTGTTTTACTGGTTTACCGGCCTGCATCAGTCAAAGAAACCGTTGGTTCAATCCCGGTTGATGCTTGGTTGGAATATATAATTATTTTTATACCCTATAATCCAGTAAACCAAGTGTTCTTATGTTTGGTGAAGGCCTGCCAATTAGGAAGGTAGAATTAAGATTAAATATACCTGAATTTGTGTGTATGGAAAGGGATAGATCACTTAACAAATTATACCCTCTGCATATTCAATATTGACGATAGTCTGGTAAGCTGAGGATTTACGGACGACTCAAAAACCCACTGTACATGACATATAATTAGAGTTGAGAGGAGAACTGATTACTGTTTAATTAAACTAAGCACCCCACAGAGCACACCCATTGTCCAACTCCTAATTAATCCCAGGCACCCTGATGGACCACGGCAGACCCCGATCTTTAAATGTGGTGCTATTGATGAGGTTAGCGTCCGTGACCAGGGAGGGTCACCCATTAAACTGTTTTAACGAGTTGTCAAGTTGGTAATAGATTGCACCAAGCTGCATATTCACACTCAACAGTACAACTTAAGGATTTTTTTTAGTAAATTAATAACAAATTATCCAAATATGTGGGCACTCCAACCAAGTTTCAGCATCATCTAGTCTGTTTTGCTGGTGACGGATTGGTCAGGATTTTAATCCCAGCTGAAAATACAGTGGCTGTAGTTTTCTAAGTGATTTATTCCTTTTCCTCCACGTAAATGTGGGGATATTTAATCTTAATTATACCTTTTTAATGCTTTACCATTGATATAAGGATAGGTAGTTACATGGGGAAAATGAAAATTATACTAAAAAACTAGCTCTATTTTATGTCACCGTGTCTTACTACCCATTCGGATTATACTCTTACCTACTCATTACACTAATGTGTTGGGAATGAGGAAGGTTTAATTTATAGGAAGTGTACTCAAATTTGTGTGGAGGGAGAGTAGGAAATCATTTAGGGAAAAACACCCTTAATACACTCAACCGAGAGTCAAACGCAGTTATCTCCGTCATCGAGAGTCTAGTCTACTACAAGAGTGACGCCTTAGATTGTTCGACCACTGAAGTGGATTACTATAATTTTTTTTGTTAATAATAATATTTGAAATATATAAATTAAATATACAAATTTTGTTATTTTTACTAGTAGTATATTTAGTGCCTAACATATAAATTACTAGTTTTATATTAAATAAGGTTATGAGTTTTAAGTCTGTGGAACCAAAAGCGCTCCTTCTAGACTATTCAGTAAGTCCAGCGACACTGGGACCCGCCTAAAAACGCATATCTAATTAATAAACACGCAATTCTCCGTGGAACTAGCGCGTTGGATAAAAGGTCCCGGTTGATTGAATGCTCTAACTGTTTTGTAGGATATTTAACCTCGAATCATCGGGAAATCTGTTCACATAAGTGAGGCTGGTGTAAGGGGGTGGGAGGTCCACCCACCCGAGGAAAACATGTCGGAAGTAGAACTGGTGCGTTGGTAGAATCAGACACAACCAGTGACCGTAGATATTGTTCAATTAATCGATAGCATTGCTCGGGAGAGTGAGCTAGTCTCGGTTGCGGTCCTTGGGTAAACATTGTCGTATTTCTACACATGTTCGGGAATAAAACCAAGATGTGTTTAGTTGGTCCTTTTATTCTTGGACACGTCTGGTGTCAACAAAGGAGAACATCTGTTCTGAAGGTCGAGAAATAGAAAGGTGGCACTATCAAAGTTTTATTTTTACCACCACGCCTTACTATTTATTCGGGTTAGACGCTTATGTACTAATTACGCTAATAGGTTAGGGATGAAGAAAGTTGAACTAAGAGGAAGTGTACCCACATTTGAGTGGAGAGAGTGGGAAATTATTTAGGGAAAACCATTCTCAGTACATCCGACGGGGATCGAACCATGTTCTCCCCGTCATCGGCAGTCTAGTCTGTTGCGAGAGTAGCTCCTTAGACAATGCGGCTTCCTAAGCGGGTTATAAAAAATGGACCTGAAGGAATGGCATTTATTTTTATCGAAGAAGTTTGCGCTGTGATACAATTTACCTTGGTTGACCAAAATGTACCTTAACCTGCTTTGGTGTCCACATAGTCTAAAGCATCACTACCGCAATAGAATAGACTCTTGATGACAGGGATATCGGGTGGACTGAGGGGATCTTTTCCTATAAGGTTTTCGACCCTCCCTCACCCAAATTTGGGTACACGTTCTCTAAATTCAATCAATCTGTATTGAATTTAAATATGATTATTCTCTGATAATATAAGAGGGGAAGACAAAAAAGATAGTTAATTCGTTGAAATTTGCGACCTTAAAGTGTATCTGTACTTACATACAGATAACTGCACAGAAAAAAACTTCTTTACGTTTATTGACACCCGCTTCGGTGGTTGAGTGGCTTATGGCGTGATTCTCGCGATAACCTGCACTGCCGACATTATCTGGGTTTGAATCCCATTCAGGTGTACGGAGGGTGATTTTAACTAAAAATGGGTTTCACTTCTCCCGCCACGTAAATGTAGGTACAATTACCCTAAATTATACCTTCCTAATCCCTAATACATTAACGTTAGTAGGACTTATGCGTACAACCTGAACAGGTAGTGAGACGTGGGGGTAAAATTTTTTTATTGACACATAAATGAAGTTCAAACTAAACCATATTTTATTGTCATGTAGATTTAAAACTGTCCTTTCAGAAAATATATAAATGTGGGCGTGGGTTTGAGGAGGAATTTGAGCAATTGAGTACGTTTTACTGAAGGAAATTAATAATAATAATAATAATATCTAGCACCGCGTCTTACTACCCGTTCGGGTTATACGCTCTGAAGGAAATTGCTAAAAAANCTGAGTGAAAATAGAGCACCCCAAAGGAACTACGACGAGGAAATGTGTGAGGTTGTGAAATTATAGTAATAATAATAATATTCTCATTTTCTATTTGAACTCAATATTTTAGTGTTTTTTCATATGCTTAAGCGATAATATGGTACTTGTAGCACCTGTGACCACACTTTTAGTGAACTCCGAACACCGACCTTCTCTCTCACGCCCACACCACCTGAAAAAACTACTTTATTCCGAACACAACAGGATTCGAACCAAAACCTACCTCGGTGTGAGGAGGCCATTCGTGTTCTCAATCTCCACGTCTTGACGTTCTCGAGCGTGGCAGGGTGGCAAGTTAGTTCAATTATAGATTGTAGTTATTCCTACCACCCTCTACCCCCTTTAGTACCCCTCTTTTTGTGATTTGATCAAGGGGGGGGGGGGAAGGAGTAGCAAAAACCCGGGCGGGATCCCCCATGAATTAATTGGTATTGATTATTGTGTAATAATCTCGCCCAGCCTCACTATGAAGGGAGGAGGGGTTAAGGGGTCAGAGGTCACAGCGGGCGAACGACCTTTACAATAGTCGCCCACTATAATGGGAGTGAAGTCACACCACTAGATGACCTTGACCTTACACACACACACACACCCTCGACTGAGGGAGTAGATTGGACCAACACTTCAATATTTTGAGATTTTTTTATTACTCGTTTATGAATCGCCATTAGTAATATTATTATTTGAACAGGTTCGTAATTCAAGTGAGAGGTATTGGCGATTGTGACCTTCGTTTTGGTGAGCTATGACTCTCGTAGTAAGTGCAGACCTGCTTTCGCATCACGTGGTTACTAAATTCCTACCTTACTGGGATTCAATCCCAACCATTAAGCATGTTTATATTCGAGATCTCCAAATTTTTCCTCCTGTATTTATAACTTTGTAGCTCACCAAGATTTCAACCCAAGACTCTTAGATGGGAAGGAAGGGGCGAAGGGTCTTTATACAAATCATATAAAATGATTGCCTCTCCCATTGTGCCTTCTGGAGAAACAGTTTGTAAGACAACTATTGTTTATACTAATAGTATTAAATATAGTTTTAAAAATAGTCCTGTACGTGGGAATCGAACCTGGGAACTTTGAGTCACCGTGCTAAGGCTCAGGGTTATTCACCATTCATCATTCATAGCTAAAGGCGGAGTCACCGTGCTAATGCTCAGGGTTATTCACCATTAATCATTCATAGCTTAAGGCGGAGTCAGGGATGGACATGTGGGATCATCAACTATTTAATATACATCAGAAACACAACTATCACAAGCTTTGATGCCTCAAGTCAAAGGTCTCGGGTTTGATTCTGGGTCGATGAGTCATTTTTAAACTATATTTGTTGAATAAAAAATGCACCACTGTGATCACCAATATACCAAATATACCAATATACCAAAGCTTATTCCTTTATAAAACGATACAATATTTGCAGAGAGAATCCTAAGTGTTTGTTTTTGAACTGACTCGTTAGTCCACAGAAGAAAGTAGATTTACAATAAAGATGGTTCCAAATGATTTAAACGTGGACAACGCTAAGCTAGGTCTTTCAATGACACTTAACACAATCTTTGATAAACACACAATATTCTGTATTAGGGTTTGTTGGAAAGGCTAACGATTATGATCATGGGTGAGGCCAGCATTGATATTCTTTTACGTGGGGTAAGGGGTTAAGGAAGGGGAGAGGAGATGTGAATTAAGGTAAATATTTGTGCAGTTTAAAAAAACACTTTCTAATCCTAAAAAATGTAATATTGTTCCAGTTAGATAATATGTTTAGTTTAATTTTTTTACAAATAATAATTTCAACAGTTCTTGAATATTTGCTACGAGCATTGTGAAATTCGACTATAATTTCCGTGAAACTCACGACCGATATTCAAGAATTGATGATATTAGAATAGTAAACTAAAAGAAACTACTAAAGCAATATTTAATTTATTTAGGACAAAACTTATTTTTGCTATAGAAGCTGTAAAAATACGGACCTTGACCCCTTCTCAGTCCCTTAATTCCAGTCCATTGAATGACCATTAGTTGTGGTTGACCTTTATATAATATATATTTTTAGTTACATTTTAGGATCTGGGAGTAAAGCTACTTCTGAAATTAATATGTTGTTGGAAACACATTGAAGTTTCTTTATATAAATCAGTTAAAACTTTATTTTCTAAGGTTGGTAGACATTTTTCACGTGAGGTTACCAAGATAACCTATGTGTTATCACCTCGTACGTAGTTAAAATAACTCACTGGTGGTAACTCATATGTAACTCTCAGCTGTCAAATAACCCAATCACAAATAAAACAAACGTTTCACTACACTCTTTAGTTTGGTTAAAACTTTTTTTTATACTCACTTAAATAAGTTGATGAATAATATCTAATGTATATTTTTTTTACCAGCTTACTTTTAATTGGTGTTATTGGCAACATTATATCTTTTATTGAACTTAGCCATCATTTATTTACATTCATTTATTCACTATCACTACGAGGTGTGTGAAAATTCTTATATTTAACAACTTAAACTATCATTTCAACTGATGACATTACTATTTAAAAAACGAATCTAGTTTCAGTAAAGTAATATATCTTTAAACATGGTTAAATAATTTTCTTTAAAATTGAAATTTTTAAAAAGAGCTAAAAATATTTTTGAATCTACGTAGCTCAGTAATCATTATTTAAAAATTACCTTTATTTAACCGAAACGTAAACAAGATGATTGAAAAACTCATTAAAATATACACTCCATTTACCTTGAAAGGTCTTACCTTGAAAAATTATATTATGGCTCCATCTTATAAGCTATACCATAGTGGAACTAAGGAAGGTAGCAGTCTTACCTTGACAGATTATACCATGACCCTATCTTATAAGCTATACCATAGTGGAAACAAGGGAGGTAGCAGTCTTACCTTGACAGATCATACCATGAACCTATCTTATAAGCTATACCATAGTGGAACCAAGGAAGGTAGCAGTCCTACCTTGACAGATTATACCATGACCATATCTTAAAAGCTATAACATAGTGGAACCAAGGAAGGCAGCAGTCTTACCTTGACAGATTATACCATGACCAAATCTTAAAAGCTATACCATAGTGGAACCAAGAAAGGTAAGCCGGCTACCTAACAAGATAAATAATCTGTTACTGATTACAGCCGTTTACATGTGTTCACTTAAATAAAAGTTTAAAAATAACACCCAAAACCCGGGTTCGAGTCCCATCCCCAGGTGCTATTTTCTAACATTTATTTTAAAGATTACTAAAGTATATAAATATCTATAAAACATCGTATGATTTTTATTTGATGTTTGATGATTGATTTCACATCCACACAGAAGACCAAACTGTTCGATAGAGTAATAACTTAATATCTGTATAAAGGATGTTTTTCCAACGCAATAAAAAAAGGATCTGCCAAATATATGAGTAACTGATAAAAAAAATATTGAGATAAAAAATACTTAAATAACTAGTGAAAATTGCCCATAGGTACGAGAAGAATCAGGATGATAGGGCAAAGCCAAGAATCCCAGGTTTGGTTTCCATATCCAAGTTTACATTTTTTCCCTTATTTTGAATTTGATTCTAATATCAAAATTTATTCTGAGTACAACCGTTACGTATCAGTCTGTGTAACATGTAAATTACTTAATATAGTTTCAAATTTATCTTTTACTGAGCGGTGTTAGCTTCGTTACCTGACATTTCTCGTGCGCCTGAATTCATATTAACTGATTAGAAACAATTGTTACACTCGCACTATATGTATATAGATAACCTTCAATCACATGAAATATAAGTTACACTGTACAATTCTTTTCAAGGGGCAGAGGGGCCACAGATATTTTGTTTTTGAGTACCAAACCTATGGTCAGGAATCTACACCTCTTTGCGGTCAGTAGCTTCTTTGGGACGTTGTTGATGACGTCGATAACTTGTCGTCATTAACACAACGTGGGAGGATTCACGTGTCAAACTTTGTGTCTTGAGAAAAATAGAAACAACTTAACAAAAACAACACAACTTAATAATGTTTCATAAACTCTGGAAGAATTCAACTACTTGATATTTTAACTTAACTATTATTTACAAGCAACAGTCGTCCTTTTGAGGACGTTCAATTAATTGAATACGTCAGTTTTTTTGTACACATAGTTTCATCGCGATGAAATAAAGTTAGGTACTTTTTTATTTCTCTTTTATACTTCCTTTCGGCACCACTTTACAAGACTGAGCACACGATAACCGATTGTTTCTCTTGTTTGTCAGATACTGCAAGGTACCATCTGTGAATAAACCGGTACAGTGCCAAACACATCTTGTGCTGTAGTAGTAACATGGTTTGAGACGACAACAGAGATCGTTTATATCCTCCCATGCAATGGTAAAACAAGAGTACCTCGCTAGGTTCTGAGAGTTGGTTTGAGTGGACTGTACCTTCAGGGAAACATGAGTACCTAGCAAGGTTCTGAGGGTTTGTTTGAGCGGACTGTACTTCCAGGTGTCTGCGAGGCCAGGGAAACACGAGTACCTCACTAGGTTCTGAAAGCTTGTTTGAGAGGACTGTACCTCCAAGTTCCTGCGAGGTCAGGGAAACATGAGTACCTAGCAAGGTTCTGAGGGTTTGTTTGAGCGGACTGTACTTTCAGGTGTCTGCGAGGTCAGGGAAGACTGCTAATTGTCGGGAATAGTTTTTTGAGCGTTCTCCAGATGTGTCAAGGCTGGGGGCTGGACGGCCGGTGACGTCACACCGTGGTCTCGCGGTCTACGTGTATGAACTCCACGGACTGGGCGGGGTGTCAAGAGGACGTCGTTGAGCCTGAAGGGTCCAGGAGCATCTCCTCCGTGGGGACTCTCCTGGGGCCTCCATCGGGCCCACCCCTTTTCTTAGACTTCTTTCCGAGACGTCTGCGCCGCCTCCGAGTCCTCACTCGGTACGCCGCCGCCACACATAGGAACAGCAGTAACGCGGCCGCCCCTGCCGCACCACCCCCCAGCAGGGCGTACACGCCCCCGGGCAGGAACCCGAACAGACGCCTGCTCACGTCGCAGTGGGACTCATCCTCGTCGAATCCCGAGGGGCAGTTGGGGCGCCCGTCGCACCAGAGACTTGCGCTGATGCAGGCGTTCAGTTCCGGACACCGATGCGGGCACTCCCAGTCTGGGGGCAGCGTTGCCGAGTCGTTGTCTCCCCCAGCGCCACCTCCCGCGGCCGGATAGTCGATCTGCAGCTGCTGGAGGAGCGATGACCGGGAGCGAGAGATCTCGAGCCAGTTGAGTGCCGCCACCCCCGGGTCTCGTCCCACGAACTCTACCAAGAAGCTCGGGGGGTGGGGCGTCTGGAGGTACAGAGCAGGGGTGGTGTCACCTGGTGGGGAAGAGGCGCCGAACCATTCCTCCGAGAAGATGTGGACCGCGAACTGGCGGGCGTTGGGTGCCGCAGGACAAACGACACGCGCAAGTCTAGACAACAAACAAGGAGGTGGCGTCATTTCTGTAGTATCAGAGATTGGGTGCTGGCTCTGGGGGTGGAAAATTCAAGGATATTGACATAGAGATGTGTAGACTTATTGTTACATGTACTTAACACACGTGGGTTAATATTGACTGAAATCTCCTAAATCCTTCAGAAACACTCAAACCTGACTATAGAGAGTACTCAGCTGGGCGAGTGCTAGTTACACAATACCTCCAAACTACAGCGACGCTGGAGGGTGTACTGTATAACTCACTTAGCGTGTCGGCCCGTGTAGAGCAGGATTCTGTTCTTGGTGTGGCATCTGGCCGGCTCGTCAGGGGAAGGCTCCAAGGGCAGGAACGTACCCCAGGTGAGCAGGAACAAGCTCCTGTTCTCGTGCGCCTCCACCAACCAGGGCAGCCCCTCGCAGTACGACTCCGGCCGGCTTGAGGGGGGACTTACGAACTCTACCTCCCCTCCGGACCCCCGCAGACGCTGTCTTCGGGGACAATCTGGGGACCGGATGAGCTCCCACGATGCGTGAAAGTACAGGTGAGAGAAGTCCTCCGAGATGGCGAGGCGGGTCACTGTGAAATGGATCTCCAGCACCCGCGACGATGACAGGAAGACGAGGTGACGAGACCCGGTGGCCGACAGCGTCGAGTTGTCACAGAGGCAGGCGCGGGCCACGTGTACGTCGCGCCAGGGAACCTCGACAAGACGAAGCTCGGAGATGCGGGAGAACGTCTCCAAATGCCGGACACAGCGGGGGCGGCCCGTGTGAGGATCAGACTCGGTAGAGCACGACGCGGGGGCGTCCTCGCCGAAGGAGGCGTTGTGCAGGGTGAGGCGGATCCTCTCCCCGGTGCCCGCCTCCAGGCGGTACACGCACGACAGGTTGGCAGCACCACCCCTGCCGAAGAGGAACACGTTCCGCGGGGAGGAAAGGTGGCCGGACCTAGCGCGGCGGAAGACTCGGCTGCAGGGTTGTGGGGGTAGGGGGGTCTCCCCACGACGCCCTGGCCAAGGCTCCCCACCAAGACGTGTATCCACGAATTCGTACCTAAGCCTGAAAGCGGCTGGATGGAGTGCCGTTCCCTCTTCTGTGTGGTGCTGGAGGGTGAGGGAGGACCCGGAGGACACGTAGCTCTCGGCTCGACCGCAGGGCCTCGTGGCCCGTGTGGCGTTGCTCAAGGACGTGTGGTCACATAGCCGAGGAGGGTCCCCGTCGCAGTGGTCCCCCAATAGAATGTCCCCTTCACCCCCGCCTCCGTCCCAGATACGTAAGCGCGTTGAACACGAGTCCGTCAGGTTGGTGGATGCCGTTGAGGTGGCCGACGCTGGCCCCCCCTGGGACAACAATACAAACAAACACTCCTCTATCTATCTGACCAGGATCTGTACAGAGTAACTTGAACTAAGTATCTCACATGTCAATCACAATGGGTTCATCTAATATTTGAAATATTAATATAACCTATAGTTATTAAATAAATGTGCAAGATGAGCAGTTTAGTAGTATATATATTGATTGATGGATTGATAGAAAGAGCAAAATCAAGACACTTGTAGCTGTGGTAGATACTAAATGAGTATATTCTTGTCAATGTCTACACAATGGGCAGGATACCGATTATATCTGCAGGCGTTAGAGGGAGAGGTATCTATAGGTTTAAGATGGAGAGCTATCAGGATGTGTTGGAAGGGAGGTATCTTCAGGTGTTTGAGGGAGAGCTATTTGTAGGTGTAGGATGGAGAGATATCGGCATGTGTTGGAAGGGAGGTACCTTCAGGTGTTAGAGGGAGAGCTATTGGCATATGTTGAAGAGGAAGTACCTTCAGGTGTTAGAGGGAGAGGTATCTGTAGGTGTAAGATGGAGAGCTATCGGAATGTGTTGGAAGGTAGGTACCTTCAGGTGTTAGAGGGAGAGCTATTGGCATGTGTTGGAGAAAGGTACCTTCATGTGTTAGAGGGAGAGCTATCAGCATGTGTTGGAAGGGTGGTACCTGCAGGTGTTTTAGAGGCGAATCTGCAGGTGTTACAGAGAGATGAACCTGCATGTGTTGGAGGGGAGGTACCTGCATGTGTTGGAGGGGAGGTACCTGCATGTGTTGGAGGGGAGTTACCTGCAATGGTTGGAGGGAGAATGACCTACCTGCACTGGCGGATCACCCGAGGTCTGAGAACTGTCCCTGGGCAGCAGAGGTTGGTGGGAGTACGACACGAAGTACAGCCAAACCAGATCTCCGGGCTGCCCGCGAAACTTGTAGGTGCACGTGGTGTTGGGAGGCAGAGTGTGTCTGGGGCTCAGAAGGTGACCCGCTCGACCACGTAGCCTGTTCCACGTGTTCTCCTCTCCTCCCCCATCAGCCGCCGTGGCGTTTAGCAGGAACTCACACCTGCGGGCGTAACGCCATCATACAAACAACATTAGAGGTACCTGGGACAGCAACACTCAATAATATACTCGCAACTCTCGTACTTATTATAATCTCGCTTAGATCCACGTACTTGCGAGCTTCTCGGGAGTAGTCCAGAGAGTCCGAATCAGAGAACACGACGTCCACGTCTAGCTCAAACCCCCTCAGGGGTGAAGGCGCAGTGGCGGAGTGCAAGGGGATGCTGAAAGGAGACGAGTGGAAGGCAACAAGCATCTCAGGTCCCCTGGACACGACCCGGGGCAGCCAGTCCCCGCCACAGAACTTCACCAGGACCGGGTCGTCCGTTGAGGCGCCGTCGTAGAAGATGAGATGGTCTCTTTCACCTGTGCAGTCGCTCCAGGCCCTCAGCGCCCTGATGAAGGAGGGGACAGCGAGTTAGATGAAACATCGTGCAGTGATAACTAGCGCTATGGCGGGCAGTTGTGATACTAGAGCTTAGTGGCCATAGAGGGGACAGCGAGTATATGAAACATCGTGCAATGGTAACTAGCGCTGTGGCGGGCAGCTGTGTTACTAGAACTTAGTGGCCATAGAGGGGACGAGTAGATGAAACATCGTGCAGTGATAACTAGCGCTATGTCGGGCAGCTGTGTTACTAGAGCTTAGTGGCCATAGAGGGGACAGCGAGTAGATGAAACATCGTGCAGTGGTAACTAGCGCTATGTCGGGCAGCTGTGTTACTAGAGCTGAGTGGCCATAGAGGGGACAGCGAGTAGATGAAACATCGTGCAGTGGTAACTAGCGCTATGTCGGGCAGCTGTGTTACTAGAGCTTAGTGGCCATAGAGGGGACAGCGAGTAGATGAAACATCGTGCAGTGGTAACTAGCGCTATGTCGGGCAGCTGTGTTACTAGAGCTGAGTGGCCATGGAATTGTGTTTCAGGGGAGCCAAGGGAGTAATAATTTAGATAAAGTATTTAGCTATGAATATAAAAGTTACGTTTCACCAAACATTCATCATTATTAATAGCAATTATAATGGATAAATTAATCATAATATACCAAAATATTTATTCACAGGTTCATAATTTCTATTTACTCTTGTTTCTATGCTTTGACTATAAAAATGACCATCAGATGACTGAGTTATTTTGACGCCATGTCAACATCTCAAGCTTTTTCTCTTGCTGCGAGTAAGCGAGTACTATCAACTGGAATATAAAAAGATGCATGAATTGTTGGCATAAGTAGAAAACCTTTTTTAAGATGGTGATGAAAAATTAAATCTACACCTTCCAGTCTTGTCAAGACTGATGAGGTCGTTTTACCTGCCAGACTTATTAAGACTGATGAGGTTGTTTGACCTGCTAGTCTTTTTTTTAAAGATTGATGAGGTCGTTTTACCTGCCAGTCTTGTTAAGATTGATGAGGTCATTCTACCTGCCAGTCTAGTTAAGATTAATGAGGTCATTCTACCTGCCAGTCTTGTTGAGACTTATGAGGATGTATTATCTACCAGTTTTGTTGATACTGACGAAGTCGTTTTGCATGCCAGTCTTGTTGATATTTATGAGGTCGTTTTACCTGACAGTCTTGTTAAGATTGATGAGGTTGTTTTACCTGCCAGTCTTGTTGATATTTATGAGGTCGTTTTACCTGACAGTCTTGTTAATATTGATGAGGTAGTTTTACCTGCCAGTCTTGCTGAGACCTATAAGGATGTTTTACCTGCCAGTTTTGTTGATACTGTCTAAGTCGTTCTACCTGCCAATCTTGTCAAGATTGATGAGGTCGTTTTACCTGCCGGTCTTATTGAGGCTGGCGACGCTGACAGCTCTCTTCATCTGCATCTTGTGCTCACTCTCCTGTCTGACGGCGATCATGGCGTGCTTGCAGTTGGGCACAGTCTTCTGTCTGAGGGTGAGATAGCAGGTGACGTTGCGAGGGTACATGCCCGGGTAATTGGGTGACTGGAGGCGGCATCTCTTGCGGTAGCACTCGTAGTAGTTGCGGCTGCAGTAGGTACCAGGCACCACCTCCCCACGCTCCAGAGGGGCGGAGACGCTACCGAAACGCACCACCGCCTCGTCTCGACCCACGAACTTGTACCTGGAGAAAGAAAGTAATCAACACCGCCATTATTGTTGTCCATGATTTGTTGATCCTGGTTGATCTTTGTTGAACACCCGTGAGTGGTAATAGTTCTCTTGACTATACTCATCTTAGATCGCGGACAGTGACGTCACCTGAGTTTGAACTCGAAGGGCGAGGCTCCGTGTCCGTGCGAGTGGAACAGTTTCACCGACACTGTGACGGTGCTGGTCTCGCTGTAGTACACGGCGTACCCCGTGGAGGATCCGCACCAGGAACCTCCAGTGAAGGGTCGGCCAAGCTCTGACAATTGCATGTACCCGTCAGGGCATCCGTCCAGGGCTGAGGGCTCGTACCGACCCACGTCGAACGCGTCGAAGATGAGCTGGAAACAACAAGATGTCACATTAGAGTAGCTCGCACCAGGGACCTCCGGGGCACTGCGTTATGAGGATACATAAGGATATATATATTAGGGAACTAAAAGATGACCAACATATATTAAAACGAGTGTAGACCTATTCAAAATTGAGAATGCCCAGGTATAGAAACGCATATTCGCAATTTCGGAACTAAGAATTATTGGGGTTCATAGGATGATCGTCTAACTCACAATGACGTCAGCAGTTCAGTTGTGTCCGGGACCTCAAATAGGACCTCTTTATGGTCTAGGAATAGAGAGTAATAAAGGTATTTTAACTATAGAAATGATTTTATGATCGATTGTCTGTTTTGTAAATACAGTAAGTGTAGGCCTATATCCTCACCCATGTCATTAAATTAGCTATATAATAGTGAGCTCTCACATGTTTATTGAATATGTGTGTACCATCCTCAATTGAACTGGCCTATATATATATATATATATATATTACCGTTAAATTAATAAATTAGTTACGAAGCATAATGACAGGTTATTTTCCAACGTAACCGATATTAGTGGTTAATGTGATTAAATACACGCAATTTATTATTTTAACTGGTTATTTTACATAACAACAACCTATTTGTCAGAAGTGATACATTATAATATTCTGAAGGTTAGGTTAGGTTAGGTCTGGCTAGTTTATGTTATGCTAAGTTAGGTTAAACAAACATATTCCATGTCAAGAAAACACAACACGTCCTCACTCAATAAAAGATAGACCTCTATTTATAACTACAACAGATTCAGACAGGTTCAAACTTGCACAAACGTGAGATTTATCACGCTAACCTAAGGGTGCTGGTAT
Source organism: Timema genevievae (assembly GCA_902155825.1). NCBI lineage: Eukaryota > Metazoa > Arthropoda > Insecta > Phasmatodea > Timematidae > Timema > Timema genevievae. Next base: position 72,189 of record CABFWO010003162.1, on the reverse strand, counting down.
TATACATAATAACATGATAATGTGAATAATTTGACTTCAAAATGAAAAATTTATCCCATTCACCAGAACTGTTGGTTACTATACATTAAAATCCTGTGATTATCTATATTAACCTGATTTATCGAATCAACACTAACATATAATGCACACACATACATGGAGCTGCCATATTGATCAGACTTTGCTCACAAGATCACGGTATTGTGATAATCTCATATAATAAATAATCAGTTTATTTTAAGCTATTTAGTAACTAATTAAATCATATTAATCCTAATTACCTGTCTATGATTTTAAAACAATGTTAGCCGCACGGGAACTAAACATAAATCTCGTCTAGTTTCGAAAATGGGGAGGAGGGTAGTGTGTGTGAAAACACGGCGTTACAAATCTTTCTGGGAAATCTCGCTAAAAGTATCTGGGAGTGACAAGGTCTTCTGTTGACCTGCGAGTCTGGTTCTGCCTGGACATGATGTTTCGCAGGTATTCATAATACGTCTTGGATACCATTTTCAACCCGTTCCCCCTTTACAGAATATTCTTCCCCTCCCCCCTTATGGGACGCAAGTGTTACAACCTTAGTTAAAACACCTTTGCTTTCATTATGTCAATTCTTCTTCAACTACTAAACCATCTTATTCTCTACCTGTGAAGTGGCCCTAACATAATCAGGGTTGGTTGTATTTTGTCGCTAATAACAAACATAATGGATTCGTAGCGTACAAAACTCATCAAGTTTAATTACAGAGAGTGGCTTGAATGTTTAAAAAAATATGACAATCTTATATACTTTCTTAATGGTCTGTTATAGTTGGAAACCAAATATTCAAAAACTGGCTATCAGTAAAATACTCAAGTTTTTATTAAATAAAGAAAACAGTTATTTAACATCTAAAACATTCCCTAGATATCTATTTTAAACAAACTTACTATAACTATTTTCGAATTTTCAAAAACCAGTCATAATATATGAAATACCGTTAATTTTAAATATCAAATATTATAATTAATATCACATTAAATGTCAAATTTGAACGAAATACATTAAAGACAGATTCGGCTGTAGCTCCAAGAACAGACAGGATTTTGTACCCGCTTTCCTTAGTTTTTGTTAGAGTATAGGGAGGGTTATAGGTTACATAAAACGTCAAGGTCTAGCATAAGCACAAGGTCGAAAAAAACTTAACTTTCACAATACTTTATCTATATGAGCAAATAAAATGGAAAAAATGAAAGAGACTAGAAATGTATAAGATCTAGAGATACGTTCTAGGAAAGACTCAGTGAGTGCAGAATATATCATATATATATACATATATATATATGAGGAGTCTCAACACACACACATCGATACCCCCGTCCCCCCTCTACACAAAAGTATAAGAAAAGAGTTTGGCCGTAGCCCCAATGTTTCGAAGCGGTCCTTCATTTCCGCAGAAGCCAAGTTAACTCGGGAACGTGACAGGGTATTCGTGATAGCCAGCACANGGGGCAGAGGGGCAAGAGGGGAAGACAATACAGAGGAGAGAAAGATAAATCTAGATAAAGGCTAAGTATAACTCTAAATAAACAGACGGAGAGAAAGAGACTGCCAGAGGATCGAGACGAGGACTCGAGAGCGAAACAAACAAATATGTCAACAGAGTAAATATTTGGGAACATAAATAAAATATTAATAAAAAAAAATGTCCTCCAGTTTATCTTCGAGTGTTGAGGAAAAGAGGAAATACGATATTTAGGACAAACAATACTGGTAAAGACAACACCGTAAGGAACTAAAATAGGCTAAGAACAAAACCACAATAAAGTGATCAGGAGCTGGAGGATGTATAAAACAAGGACACATTTCAAGGAGGAGGAAAAAATAAGGAATATCTGGGTGCATCTTAATTAGACGTGTCCAAGCACTATCACACTTAGACGTCAATGTACGAAATAGAAAGGGAGTGAAGAGAGCTCACCCTGAGAGACCTCACCCTATTCCGCTGACGAGTTTAAATATTCACTCTACTATTTATACTTGGACCGCATCGGCATGTATTTAAAAATAAACTTTTCCTTGTTTCCGATTCTAGACATACTTATATTTTCACGTAGTATTTCAATCCACATCCTGGCATGAAGATTCCTAAAGGACATTTTCGTGAATAAAACAAATATTCTGATTTGTAGACGGTTAAAAAAATTGTATATTAAAAACTGACATATAGATCCAAAAAATAATGGAGAGAAATCGCATCCATATTGCATGCAGAGTCCAAATTTCATAGGAAGAACCTTATATGCCAGAGAGAAAAGTTACTAGGTCTACTTTGATTTATTCATACGTCAAGTCATGTGATCTACAGCTGCTACTTTTGAAAGATATTATCAATACTTACAAAATAATTAATAATAATAATAATAATAATAATAATAATAATAATAATAATAATAATAATAATAATAATAATAATAATAATAATATAGCAAAATATTTTCATTGTTGATCGCAGAAAATTATGTTTGAGTTTTCTAAAAAGGCCCTTCCTATAAAAATTGGTATGGTCTGTATAATGGATGATGAAACTAAAGATATAAGCCACGCGTAGAATACTACCCACAGTGCAGGAGAAGATTTAAACCACGATCTCTGCGTCACTGGATATCCACTTAGTTATTGGATCAAATTTTGCACTAAGGAATGAAATGGGATCAAAATTCGGTTGGATCTTCTTCAACTAGTACCCATTTTGACCAAGGGCTATTAGGCAATACGTGCAAGCGTTTTATTCCTAATAGATAGATCTGTATATAACAGAATGACCCTCATCAGTGGGAGCGCCAGCTAAATCTCAGGCTCATTTACAGTAGTAGAAAAAACCATAGTTACCTTCTTGCTACAACTATATCTCCTTGCTACACCTATCTCCCTGATACATCTATATCCTTGCTACATATATCTCCATGCTACACCTATCTCCTTGCTACAACTATCTCCTTGCTTACACCTATCTCCATGCTACACCCATCTCCTTGCTACACCTATCTCCTTGCTACACATAATTCCTTGCTACATCTATCTCCTTGCTAAACCAATCTCCTTGCTACATCTATCTTTTGGCTACACTCTATCTCCTTTGTCCACTTCTTCCTACACCTAACTCCCTACTCCATCTATCTCCTTGCTACACCTATCTCTTTGCTACACCTATCTCCATGCTACATCTATCTCCCTGCTACAACTATCTCCTTGCTACACATAATTCCTTGCTACATCTATCTCCTTGCTAAACCTATCTTCTTTCTAAACCCATCTCCTTTCTAAACCAATCTACTTGCTACATCTATCTTTTGGCTACACTCTATCTCCTTTGTCCACTTCTTCCTACACCTAACTCCCTACTCCATCTATCTCCTTGCTACACCTATCTCTTTGCTACACCTATCTGCTTGTTACACCTATCTCCTTACTAAACTTATCTCCTTGCTACATCTATCTCCATGATACACCTATCTTCTTGCTACACCCTTCTCCTTAATACACCTATTTTCACACTACACCTTTCTTCTTGCTACAACAATATCAGTGCTACTCCTATCTCCTTACTATGTCATATAAATTGAGTTGTTAGGTCAATCAAGGAGATAGGTCTATCAAGAAAATAGCTATGGTTCATTTCCACCATTGTTAGTTTGGATTGACTGTTACATGGAGGTCAAAGTTTGAAGCCGGGCTTTGTGTATAAGAGATGTGTTTTCCTAAATGGTTTTCTATTCTCTCTCCACATAAATATGGGTAAATTTCTCTAAAGTTTACCTTCTTCATCCCTCCCCCATTAGCGCAATTAAAGGCGTATAGCTCGCTTCAGTGGTTGCACGTTCTGAAGGCGTCATACTCGCAAAAGACTGGGACTGCCGATGATGGGGAGATCGGTGTTCGAATTCCGGTCGGATAGTTTTCTGATAAATTGTTTTTTTTTTCCTGTACCTCCACTAATATCTCTAAATTCAACTCTCCTCATACCTAGCACATTAGCGTGATGTGTACATTGACGCATAACGCAGACAGGTGGTGAGAAGCTGTGGTATAAATAAATACGATTAGCCAATGTTGAGGGTGCAGGTCAAACTATGTTCAGAGTTTGGGACCTGTAGGGTGTAGAAGTTACGGCTGCGCTGCATTCTGGGCTACCAGAGGAGAAATTTTGGTCGTGTGTTGTTACGGCACGCAGTCAGGCATACCTCGGTACGGCAGATACCATATTAACGCCCCCAGTTCTGCCAACCGCGACGACGTGAAATTCCCCTCCATCCTTCCGTCCCCAGCCTTTTAAACGAGATAGGACAGGCGAACTGAATTAAATATTAACTTACAGGTATTTGAATAATCACGCGGAAACCCTCCTCCCCCCACACAGGCTAGAGGGAAGGAGGAGGAGGAGAAGGAGGAGGAGGAGGAGGTATAGCTCACGACAGACTTGTGAGAGAGTCGCTAATATATTCTCGTCAATTCACGGGTTTTACCGGTGGGGATAATTCCTCGACAATTAAAAGAGCAATTCCTAAAATACTCCTCAATCTTCTCATCGAGACATTCATATTATCCGGATGTTTTTAACACTGCACTTTCTTAAGAACACAACCTACAATCGATTAACCGGAGCATTGATACAAGATTAACAAGGATATTAGATTCAGGATTACGCTCGAACCAGGAAACTTACCAATGTGCGACCTTCTTTTTTCTTTTAGCACCGCATCTTACTACCCGTTCGGGTTATACGCTGATGTACTAGTTACGCCAATGGGTTAGGAATTAGGAAGGTTGAATTCAGAAGAAGTGAACCCACATTTGCGTGGAGGGAGGGTGGAAAGCCATTTAGGAAAAACCACCCCAGTTCACCCGACCGAGATTCGAACCTTGCTCTCCCCATCCTTGGCAGTCTAGCTCAACACGAAACTAGCACGTTAGCTAACTACACCACTGAGGCGGGTGCGCGACCTTCTTGATTCTTCACGACAAAAGCGAGATTGGGGATCAGTTTAAAGATGTGAATAATTTGTACATTGGTGCAGCACATAATTGAAGGTTATTATTTGTTGGTTGGTTGGCCGGATCAACTACCTAAGTTAGGTGTTATCCGGGGGGGTGATATGGCTCTTAAGACATCTGGTTCAAGCTTTACCAACTACCTAAGCTAAGTGTAATTCAAGGGGTGAGACAGGCTCTTTAGGCATCTGGTTTGTGCTGTATCAACTACATAAGTTAGGGGTTATTCGAGGAGTTAGACCGGCTCTTAAGACGTATAGTTTGAGCTTTATCAACTACATAAGTTAGGAGTTATTCGAGGAGTAAAACCGGCTCTTAAGACGTCTATTTTGTGCTATATCAACTACATAAGCTAGGTGTTATTCGAGGAGTGAGAATGGCTCTTAAGACGTCTATTTTGTGCTATATCAACTACATAAGTTAGCTGTTATCAGGAGGGTTAGACGGGCTCTTTAGACGTCAGGTTTGGGCTGTATTACTTGCCCAGGCCAGGTGTTATCCGGGGGGTGATACGGCTCTTAAGACGTCTGGTTTGAGCTGTAACAAATACCTAAGTAAGGTTTTCTTCTGAGGGGTGAGATGGTCTAATATGTATGTCCTACTCTTCTGAGATTGTTCACTTGGTCAGAAAGTAATAGTCCAGAACAGCTCTAAAGTGCATATTCTCAGGTTTTTTTTTACTGCGGTACTATATCATCTATTATCTCTCTGAGAGCCTCGTCATTTGTCTCTTTCCACTCACACAAGATACCACTACGGAGCTGGGAGCGAGAGTGACGTATGTCACAAAACAATGGTCTTCTACCACTGACACAAGACAACACGACGGGCTATCTGAGCTCAGCTTTAAGTAGGGAAGTCGTGATATAGTGAGGTAATTAAGGAGTCTGAACAGCTGGAGGTCAGGTCAGTTTAAGGTGTGACTAGTTTAAAGTATAATGCGATTGAGGTCAAAGCAGTTGGAGGTCAGGTCAGCTGAACTGAATCTAAATCAAAAGTGTGATGAAGGTCGGGTCAAATGATACTCAGGTCAGGTGTTAAGTGAGTCACGTAATAGTCGGATCACGTGATAGGAACAAAAGAGAAACTTCTATAAAGAGGGGCAAGGAAGGTTTGGAAGTTTAGTTTTGAGTACAGTTTCATACGTGAAGTTGGGATGTGACATAAGTTCCAAGAGCTTTACCGTGTACAGGGTGTGACATAAACTTACAAGATCTTTACCGTGTACAGGGTGTGACATAAACTTGCAAGATCTTTACCGTGTACAGGGTGTGACATAAACTTGCAAGATCTTTACCGTGTACAGGCTGTGACATAAACTTGCAAGATCTTTACCGTGTACAGGTTGTAGCATAAACTTGCAAGTTATTTACGAGGTATATCGTGGGATATAAACTTGTAAGTTCTTTACCGTATTGTAAACGATACCTACATAGTTAGAAGTGATGTAATATTAAAATAGTAAAACAAATTTGGAGAGAAAATATATTGGAAAATAAAAGTGTTTTAAAGAATAGTAATTTATTAATGGTGCATGGAAATCAATTTCAAGAACGATTCCAGATTGCGTAGTAAAGTAGATTTTTAATTTATTTAAAATATAGTTATTTTATGTCATAAACCCTCTACTCTGACACACACATACACATATAAATGCCAAGAGAAAGAAAGAAGAGATGAGAGGGAAATAAAGAAAGAAAGCGATGTTAGAGATAAAAATAGATTTCTTAAAACACAAATCGTATACAAATAAAGATGGCAATGTTCGCAAGATAAGTTGTTAAGGTGAAATGAGAGGGGGTCAACTTGGTGGTCTTGGGGTAAAGTGCTCGCCTTAGGACTAAATGTTCGTGGGTTCAAACCCAACCGGGGTCGATGGATCTTTCTTGAGCGATAAAAATACGTAGCGCAAATTACTTTGGAGGGGAAGTAAGGCTGTCAGTCCCACGTCGATCGTGACTAGTAAAATAACTCTGGAAATTATGTGAAAATACCTTTACCGACAAAATTGGTTGGTTCTTTCACTCTCGCTCAAAGAAATTATCGTGTGGTGTTATGATCAGTCGATACAGAAAGTGCATTAAGTACTTCAAATAAGTGAATGTAAATGAAATTAATGGAAGGGAGAGAGAGCTAAGCTCTACAATGTTTACAGTTTTTAAAGTAAAAAGGCCTCTAAACCTAAATAAATAAAATATTGCTTCATTTGATTCAATTAGTTTAATTTTATACACATGGTAACACCAACAGTTCTTGAATATCTGTCTTGAACACAATGGTAGTTGAACATACACTTTTTAAATACATCTAAAAGTCCTGTTCAAAGCCCCACTTTGTCCATGACAAATATTGAATTTCATTTTTTTTTTCATTTTTCATTAATTTGAGGTATTTAACGTGTACTTTCTAAACCGACTGATTATATCAGCACAAGAGAATTTCTATGAGCGAGAGCTAAAGGGCCTACCAATTTTGTTGTAAAGGTATATTTAACATACCTTCCAGATATCTTTTACATGCTATAATCAACATGGGACCGACGGATTTACTTCCCCTACGAAGGAAGTTGTACCACGTATTTTTACTGCTCAAGAAAAATCCATTGACCCAGCTGAGTTTGGACCCATGATCATCGGGCTCTGAGGTTAACCCTTCACCCCAATACCCCCACCAAAATATTGAAATGTGTGTAAATATGCATTAGTGTTTTTACTTTTATTTGTGTTCTATTATTTTTCTACTATTCTATAATTTTATTTACTAAAAATTAAAATTTGTAAAACATTTTTAACTAGTAAATTCTGTTGTTGTTTACTATATTTACAATTTCCTACATAATTTATCCAATACATTTTAAAATTTAATTTTGAAGGCAATCTTCCATCATATAATTCTTAGTCTGTCTGGTCTGGCTATAATTAAATGATTTGATTCCACTTATGACTAGAAAATTTAAAACTTCATATAAACAAATATCTATAAAGATTTTGTTTTCATAAAGATATGTCTTCATTTATTCAATAGAATTTTTTAAATTTTTAGTATGAAATCACTTTATATCAAACTGGTGAATGTTGAATTTTTATTGTTGTTAAGTTGGGAATGTTCTCTTTAGCTTTGTAGCAAATTAAAGGACTGAAATCGAACTATTGTTCTGGTTTTATAATATAGCTTAGTTATTATTTTAATATTCTGTACAAACATTAATATGAACCCTTATTTACCCTGAATGGTAGCAAGCCTACCTCCCATTGTTCCTCTATGCTGTAGCTTATAAGAAAGGGCCATACTGTAATTACTTAAGGTAAGACTGCTACCTGGCTTGGTTCCACTATGGTGTAGCTTATAAGATAGGATCATAGTGTAATCAGTCAAGGTAAGACTGTGCTACCTTGCTTGGTTTCACTATGGTTTAGCTTATAAGATAGGAACATCGTGTAATCAGTCAAGGTAAGACTGATATCTTGCTTGGTTCTACTATGATGTGTACTATAAGATAGGACCATCGTGTAATCAGTCAAAGTAAGACAGTAACCTTGTTTGGTTCCACTATGGTGTAGCTTATAATATAGAGCCATAGTGTAATCAGTCAAGGTAATACTGCTGCTACCTTGCTTGGTTCCAGCATGTTGTGTACGTTAAGATAGGGCCATAGTTTAATCAACCTTTCAAGATAAATCTAGTGTAAAATTTCCTTTTTCTCAAGGATTTCGAAAAATTTAATGGCTATTATTTATCTTATATATTTCAGATTAAATAAAACCTTTCATCCCGAACTATGTCAAAAAACTACATAAAATGGAAGTTGTACTACTTAAACGTTCGTGACAATTATGCAAGTAAATTTAACTAATCTAATAATTATAACTGAGGCCAATACACTTTGCTGGTCGTTTCTGATTAGGAAATAGTTTGACTCACTAAGCCAATCCCTGTCTGCTCTTGAACAATCGACTCAAGAATTTATTAATTCATGTTACCTGCTTCAGTGGCCGCATGGTCTAGGGCACAATTCTCGCAATAGACTAGACTGCCGGAAACGGAGAGATTGGGGTTCAATCCCGGTCGGGTGTACTGTGGGTGGTTTTCCTTAGATTGGTTTCTATTCTCCTTCCACGCAAATGTGGGTACATTTACTCTAAATTCAACCTTCCTAATCCCTAACACATTAATATGTTTAATACATATAACCCGAAGTATAACTCGAACCGGTAGTAAGACGCTGTGCTAAAGAAAAAAATGTTCTCAAATAAAATAATAGAGCTCTTAGTTTTGATCATGAGTTATATTTTTTTACGTAAGCAAGTAGGATGTATTCGCCCGGAAAGAGGCAGAGAATACTTCGATGTAGGAAACAAATAGTTCACAGTTCTGAGGTAGAATACGATTTTGGTAGGAATGAGCATTTAGAAATACAAATATTTTGTTACAGTTAACATTGAAAACATTTCACCATATTATTATTACTATCATTATTATTAATATTTTATAGTTATTGATAATATGTATCAAAAATGACAACTGCATATAACATGACTTGACGTATGAATACGTGAAAGTAGATTTAGGAGTTTTTTTTTTAGATGTCGTATCTTTTGAAAACTGGACTGTAGAAATAAAACTTCAGCAACCCAAGTCAGGGTCAGGCACGCTAGCTGCTTGTACAATCCGATTAACCTTGCCTCGCAGTTCATATTGGATCCAAGGATATCTCAGAGACGTCGGATCTTAACAGCGTCCAGTTGATGACGTTACGAAAGGAAGACGGACGCCATTAGAGGCGTCTCCAGCCTCAATCTTGAACCCCTTCCCTACCGCTCCTCGGGGTGGTCTTATCTCCGGGCAACAGTGGCACATCTCCACAAGAGGGATTGGTCGTACGGTTAATGTGCCTGATCTGGGGTACAAATGGGATCATCTTACAGGTTGTGCAGTTCCCTTTCTTCTCTCAATTTCTCTCTCTATTTTGCTCTCTTTATTTCCTTTTCTCAATCTTTTTATTATCTTTTAATCTCGCTTTCCTTCTGTTTCTTTCTCTTGGTATAACTTCACAGTCCATATAAAGGTCAGAGGGAGAATGTGTAGCTTGTAATGGACGAGGTATATCCTCACAGTCCATGTAAAGGTCAGAGGGAGAATGTGTAGCTTGTAATGGACGAGATATATCCTCATAGTCCATATAAAGGTCAGAGGGAGAATGTGTAGCTTGTAATGGACGAGGTATATCCTCAAAGTCCATGTAAAGGTCAGAGAGAGAATGTGTAGCTTGTAATGGACGAGGTATATCCTCACAGTCCATGTAAAGGTCAGAGAGAGAATGTGTAGCTTGTAATGGACGAGGTATATCCTCATAGTCCATATAAAGGTCAGAGGGAGAATGTGTAGCTTGTAATGGACGAGGTATTTCCTCATAGTCCATATAAAGGTCAGAGGGAGAATGTGTAGCTTGTAATGGACGAGGTATTTCCTCATAGTCCATGTAAAGGTCAGAGGGAGAATGTGTAGCTTGTAATGGACGAGGTATATCCTCACAGTCCATATAAAGGTCAGAGGGGGAATTTGTAACTTGTAATGGACGAGGTATATCCTCATAGTCCATATAAAGGTCAGAGGGAGAATGTGTAGCTTGTAATGGACGAGGTATATCCTCATAGTCCATATAAAGGTCAGTGGGAGAATGTGTAGCTTGTAATGGACGAGGTATATCCTCACAGTCCATATACAGGTCAGAGGGAGAATGTGTAGCTTGTAATGGACGAGGTATATCCTCATAGTCCATATAAAGGTCGGCGTAGGCCGGGAGGATGTTCCTTGGAAGAGCCGGTCCCGGCACTTGATAGTGGAGCGTCGCGGCGCTTAGCGTGATCAATACCGGCGCCGGAACCAGGGCGTAAAGCTTTTCAACAGACGCCACTAGACGCTGGCATGGAAGCTAGAGAGGATTATCTTAGAACATTGGTATTCACCTGGGCGCCCGCCGTCTTATTTAAAACCATCAGATTCGAACTTCAGGTTCCTTCTCACAAAACGTCCGTTTCTGGAATTCTAGGCGTCGAATCTTTCACAAACAAGAATGTAACTTGGTTAACATAGCTTTAAGGTTTTTATTATATTGCAAGAAACATTCTATAGAATATTGGTTTGAGTCCCAAATGTGTTAATGAGTGGGTTTTTTAATCCATTTCATCTTAAAGTCAATGCTGGTGTAGTTCTCTTAGCTACCCTTTAACTTAATTTAAACCAAGGTTGTGCAAACTGTGGCCTAAAAGTTTTTCCTGTTCGGAAAGACGTCAGTCTAATCTTTTATTCTAGTTTTTCTGTGATAAGGAGGTTAAAATTCGAGTACTGAGGGTATTTTTTCCCTAAGTCCCATTTTACCTCCAAACAAATACGGGAGTATTTCCTTTAAATCCTAACCTACTCGTTTTTCCTTCTTTTTAGAATCCAATTATAAAATAAATGGTAAGATGCAACGTCCAGACTTTCTCACCTCTTTACCTAAATTATACGTATAGCTCGGTAAGATATGTGAAACAAAATAATATACACCGTTACAGAAACACATTCAAATGGTTTTATGTCTTTTCAATTCCCCATTTCGCAAAACTCTATTTAAAAATTATGTTTATTTATAACTCGGAGAACATTTATTCTATACATATTCTTTCAAAAACATTTTTTTTTTCTTTTATTTAGCACCACGTCTTACTACCCGTTCGGTTTATACGCTTAAGTACTAATTCCGCTAATGGATTAGGAATTGGGAAGGTTGAATTTACAGAAAGTGAACCCACATTAGTATGGAGGGAGAGTGGAAAACCATTTAAGATCCTCCCCCAGTACACCTGACCGAGATTCGAACCTTGATCTACCAGTCCTCGGCAGTCTAGCTTAACACGAAACTAGCACGTTAGCCAACTACGCGTCTGAGGCGGGTAGAATACAATTTGTTTATTTTTAAGTCCTACAAATTTACAATAAGTTATTTCTTATCTCAAAGAGTTGTGAAGTTATTTCTTATCTCAAAGATTTGTGGAGATATTATCAAAATGGGAAATTTCCGCTCATGTAAATTACCTTTCAGCTCATTTTAAATGGAAAATAAAATGCGCTATTTTGTTTTAATGTTAAAGAATTCATAGGAACGAATTCTAGCTAAAAAAAATTGCCCCAAAGTGAACGAATTACCCTTAATTTTAGGGTTGGATAGATAATCCCAAAAATTCCCTATGAAAACCCCTAGATACAAATATTTAACCCAATCAGTAAGTTGGTTTCGACTCTAAGCCGAGATACTGATAAAAACACAGATAGCATCGTGAAAACCCCTTTTTTCGGGTCCATAAGTTCATGAAACGTCAACCTCTATAAAAATCTCAAAAATGATTTTTTTTTACGATCACATTATTTTCGCACTCCAAAGGTTCACGAAAAATTAAAAAAATCAACTCCTTTAGCTTAACGTATCATTAAAATAAAACAACCAAACACTTCCAAATTTAAATAAATTGTTTATATTATTTTCCTGGTGCGCATTTCCAAATTGTCTCTCCCGGTCCTCCATACCCCAGACTGGAAGACAAATAACCGGGGTCAACGTGTCTCTAAGCATGTGTGCAATGTATTAACGTAATGTTTCCTTTACTGCAATCACATGTCCTGATAGTTAAACACACCCGCATATACGTGCACGACTTAAAGTGGACCAATTTACGGCAGAGATAAAGAAGATCTGTCGTTACATGCTTCAAACAATCACTGCTCGTAATTTATAAAACAATTACACTAGAGTCGCGATTATCCGGCCTTAAGTGGCTGTATTTCGGACCGGATAGCGGGTAATATGGAATCCGAGTGTAAATAATTTTCAGTATGGATTTGCCTACTTTTTTTAATTCTCACAAAATATTTAACTTTGTTTTAATAGAATCTGCCCATTTTATGATTGCGCGGTAAAATGGGAATACAGAAATAATTGTAAGGGGACGGCAAAAATTAAACTAGAAATAACATTTTAAAATCTCTAGTAGACAGTACTTTATTTTAGAAACGGATCATCGGCTACAAAGCAAGAATAACAGGGGGAAATAGAGCGTCTACTGGATTACATTATAAATTCAGTAAATGTTTTATAGTGGATATGTACCGGGTTGTTTATTTTAAAACACCGAGAACCAAGCTGTATAATACGGAGGTCTGGGTAATCTAGGGCCGGATAATCGAGACTATAGTGTAGGTCTAAATTAAACCTATCCTTTAACTGAGCTTTTATATATATATATATGAGGTATTTAACGTGCACTTTCTGACCCGACTGATTTTATCGACTTAAAAACTAACTTAAATCTAGAAAATACACAACACCTAGAACCCCGGCCGTTAATTAATCACTCTGAAAAGAAAAACCCACATTTCACCAATTATATTTTTTTCCGGCCATGTTGAGAATTAAATCCTGGACCCTTAGCTCAATAGGCAGACAGACTACCAAATGAACTAAAGTTTTGGACCTTGATTAATTATTTTCTAAGATAATTTTACAAATCTGATGTAGTTTATTTTAGTAATATGTTAGGTATAAATTAGAAGGATTAAATTTAGAGGAGGTATACCCATATTTGCGTGGAGAGAGAGTGTGTAAGACTATTTAGGAACCCTGGTCTTCCCATCATTGACAGTCCGTTCTATTGCGAGAAGGACGTATTGAACCATTCAACCACCAATACAGGCCATGTGGTTTCTTAGCGTAAAGTGTAATATAACAAATTGCGCAAACCAATATGTTACTTTATAGAATTCGTGAACTATGTATCGCTATAAAACACGCCATATATCTTTTGGATTAGTATTAGTATGTTAAAGGATTATTTACACATTTTTGAAAATGTATTAATAGTTATAAATACCTGAAATAAAGGGGAAAACCATTCATATACTAGAATAACAAGCGTTTCATTGGAGTATAAGATGGATTGAATGTTCTGAAAGTGATAATGTTAATTTTTGAAAGATTTATATATACACTTCTGTTTTCATAAGAAGGGAATTTTAGAAAATACAAATATGTATATTGTGGCCATCAATGATAACATTTTAGTAGATTGTTAGTGTTATTTTAAAGGTATAGTAAACTGCCGATTATACGTTCTAATGTTATCTGGTTTCAGGTTTATCCTTGCACGGATCTTCAAAATATTACAGTACAGAGTGAGAAGGAAGCAGTGGAGGAAGCAGTAGAGGAATCTCTGGCTAAGCATAAGGAATCATCAAAGTGTATCGATACATTATTGGACTATGCAGGAGAGAAACAGTTTATATTTCACGGATGTTCTGACAGTGCCAAAAATTAGAACTATCACACTTACCTGAACCAACTCTCCGTGACTATGACCGTTGGCCGTGAAGGTCAGATGACAGAGGAAAGGAAGTCTCTCCTCCATGGGTTTGTGTAGCTCCAGCTCATACGTCTTGCCAACATCCCCGTAGTACGTCCTGTTACACACTGCAACACACATCCACATGTCTTAGCTAATTCCTACCACTACCTCCTCTGCTTTTACACACTGCAACACACATGTCTTAGTTCCCTTATACCAGCTAGTACCTCCTCTCCTGTTACACACTGCAACACACATGTCTTAGTTCCCTTATACCAACCAGTACCTCCTCTCCTGTTACACACCGCAACACACATGTCTTAGTTCCCTTATACCGACCACTACTTCCTCTCCTGTTACACACTGCAACACACATTGTCTTAGTTCCCTTATACCAACCACTACCTCCTCTCCTGTTACACACTGCAACACACATGTCTTAGTTCCCTTATACCAACCACTAACTCCTCTCCTGTTACACACCGCAACACACATGTCTTAGTTCCCTTATACCGACCACTACCTCCTCTCCTGTTACACACTGCAACACACATGTCTTAGTTCCCTTATACCAACCACTACCTCCTCTCCTGTTACACGCTGCAACACACATGTCTTAGTTCCCTTATACCGACCACTACCTCCTCTCCTGTTACACACCGCAACACACATGTCTTAGTTCCCTTATACCAACCACTACCTCCTCTCCTGTTACACACTGCAACACACATGTCTTAGTTCCCTTATACCGACCAGTACCTCCTCTCCTGTTACACACTGCAACACACATGTCTTAGTTCCCTTATACCAACCAGTACCTCCTCTACTTTTGCAAACTACAACACACATCTTCATGTCTCATTTACCTCATACACTACCTTCTCTCTTGTTACACTGCAACACACATCCGCATGACTTATTTAACTCCTACCACTACCTGATCTCCTGTTATACTGCAACGTACAGTACACTGTAATAGAGTAGACATAATTATAAGATACAGTGGAGCGTAGCTTTATTGCACCCCCATTCTTGGCAACAGTACACTTAGTTGTCTACTTCATCATATGCTCTCCTGTCACACATGACAGACTATGATAGATCTGACGTGGTTTGAGGGGTATAATAGTCACGCCTCAAGGATGATGTAGACTTAGTTACTTCTGGCAATCTTTCTCTCCTGTCACATATTGCAAAACAATAAATTGTTATAGATGACACGTTTGAAAGGTAAAGTCGAGGGGAGCATTGTGGTATTAGTGCACTTAGATATTTGGTACTCTACTGTTAAATTTACCTGAATATACTCATGACGTAATCTATGTTTTTAATTTGTTTGGTGAAAACAATCAGTCCCCATATGTGATCATCTTATTCTGAGAAAACTAATACTGTTTTATTTCAAGTTTATTTAGATATAAAATATCTCCTTAACTCCATTAAACACAGTGTGTGAGTTCCTGACAGAATATCAAAATAATACTACGCTCAACAAAACTGTGTTCTCTACACAAATCATTAAGGCGAGGATGTAGGAGACGCGAATAAAAAGGTAAGTATTTTTGCAGTTTTATATCAAAACATATTTTTGATAAAAATAAATCAAATATTGCTTCATTACAAAAATAGAGTTTAATGACAACTTTTTTCTCTTCATTTAAAAAGTTTGTCATCTAATGCCGCTATGCTTATGACAGATATTCAACAACTGTTATGTGGAAAAAAATTAAACTCTATGTTTGTACCGGGGAAATATTTGATTTCTTTGACCAAAAACATGTTTTGCTATAATAGCTGATGAAACACTGACCTTTTCTCGTGTTTCCTACATCTCCACCTTAATATATTAGTTTGTTGCACAGAAAGTTAGGTTGTGTTAGCTACAGCCTAATTCACTCGCTAAGGGCCTTATCTGAGCGCTACGAAAGCGACTATATCCCCTTTCACCTATTCTTATGCCAAGTCATGATATCTAGCTGTTACTTTTGATTATATATATATATATTTTACCAATACATATAAAATAACAATAATACTATAGTAAAATGTTATCATTGTTAACAACAATAGAGTATGTATTTTCTCGAAGGTTCTTCATATGAAAATTGGACTTTAATTATAACAATATGTGACCAGTAGAGTGTAACATTGAGTTACATTAGAGCTCGCCCCCATTCTAAACTTCATTCACAACTCGCCGCTGATTCATACTACCCGCTCCAAATAATATTCAATAATATTCTAAACCCTACAATAGTACACTTCACTATTGTAGTTCCTGTAAATTGACACAACGTAATAGACAATTCTAATCAATAAAATCAATTCTATAGGACAGTGGAATACATTGGAATCTGTACTCACCAAATCTATCTTGTGTAGACAACGACGAGCAACACCGGGTAGTAACAGAGACTCCTTCACCGAAGTCAACCCCGACTAAATCAAATAGACACTGAAGACGTCCCGAGCCAAACTATCCACGATCAACAGAATACTACCCACCTGCACCCTGATGGATAGTTCCAGAACTACAGAAATAACGTCCGATTGAAGAATCGCTGCTCTAAATGAAGAATGGGACAATAACATCAACAAGCTACGTGATGTTCCATTACTTCTAGAAGGAAGGCCACCGACAGAATTGTTCTTTCCCCCCACCCTGCTACCCTGCTGTTAAAAACCCCTATTTAAAGTCCTGTAATCGTATTATTAAATTAACTATTCAACCAACACTGGACGGAGGAACTTAGTCCTAGAACCAGGACTATGCCAGGATCATTCATGCTAATCTACGAACGTAAATTAAGGCGACGTATACTTTGAACATTATAATTGAAAACTTTATCTTTTGTATAAGCCATGTTAGGCGTTGTAAATTTTTACATTAATTTTCTTTGCCAAATATTAAACTATAAAATGTCTGTCGCCACTTGGGCGCTCGAGACAGCTGTTTATTTTGATCTTTACATTATAATAACTTTTGATAAATTTTGTGTTGGAGAAGTTTATTAATATTTCATTCTGAAATAATGTTGCAAATTAAATGTTTTTATTTCTTTTGTTATAATGAACACTTATAAAATTTAACTTTGCATCGTAAAATTGTATGACAGATAAAAAATTAATTAGCGATTATTTTTATAGTTGAACTTTGTTTAAATGTTTTGGATAGACTTTATTTATAGTAATTTATTAACTTTGAATTCACAAGTAAACGATAGTTTCTGAACTGATAGTATAGGTCATATAGTCCTGCGGGAGTTTGACTAAAGTCTGTTAGCCAAACTCTCACGTATTTTAAAAATGTCTAATAAATATACTTTATATTTATTATTTAAATTGTTGAAGTCTGCTTTAGTTGATGCAGCGTAAACGCCTTTGAAACAATATAATAAGGCCCATAAGGCTCTTATATAAACCTTACAAATTTATTAACTGATTTATTTATTTATTTATTTATGTATTCTTTTCAACACTGTGGGTTGTTTGTCTCTTAAAGACTAGCCCATCTGATTGTTTGATATGTATAGTATTAGAGAAGTTCTCTCTAATGAACTGCGCTAAATAACTGTTTATTTCTAATATGATTTTCCCCTGAACTCAGTACGATTATTGAGACCATGTAATTGAACTCTAATTGTTTTTTGCTTTGAATAAACCATTTATGGTATTGTTATTTAAATCTTGCATTTCATGTCCTTTGTAAATCTGTAGCTTACTAACCTCCCTATACCTTTAAGTTATCTGTGGTCGTAAGAAAAGGTTAGAGAGAGGGGTGTAACAAGAGTAATACAGCTGTTATTAATTTAAGACCCGCCTAGGTGGCATAGTTAGCTAACGCGCTAGTTTCGTGTTGAGCTAAACTGCCGAGGAAGGGTATATTAAGGTTCGAATAACGCTTGGGTGAACTGGGGGTGGTTTTCCCCTAAATGATTTTCCACTCTACCTCCACGCAAATGCGGGTTCACTTCCTCAATATTCAAACTTTCCCAATTCCTGACCCATTAGCGTAATTAGTGCTTAAGTGTATAGCTGTAACGGGTAGTAAGACGCGGTGCCAACTAAAATGAATAAATCCAAGCAAAGCTTTCGTTTCTATTTTGTGGATTTACACATTCAATTTACATTTCACGTCTCAATATATGACAGCATCAATCTCGACAAAATTGACGGATCGATGATCTATTGCGCTGCTTTTATTAAATACTGAGGACGCCGCAGTGTATTTAGCCGTTATATTGTTCATTAGAGTCAACCTTATTCACTACATCGCGGAAATACGGGACAGATTAAAATTAATGGCATGGTCTAACCTATATGTGAATGAACCTTGGTCGAATCCAAGTTATGCATAATCTATACTTAGTTCTGATATAACAGATTAACCTTACCTGCCTAGATGGCTGAATGGTCTAAGGCGTCACTCTCGTGATAGACTAGACTGACAATGACGGAGAGATCAGGGCTTTAATCCCGGTTGGGTGTATTAATAGTGGGTTTTCCTCAATGGTTTTCCACTCTACTTCCACCCAAATGAGGGTAAACGTTTTTTTTTCTCGCGTTCCCTACATACCAAACCTAAATGACCAGAGTTTGCGTCAAACAATTAACATTTCATTCAAAAGTCGTGGTATTGAAAGTTTTGCGAAATGTTTGTTCTTCGTTTGTGAAATATTAAAAACTGCTATTAGTCCAACAACGCCCTATATTAGAAAAATAAATCCATACATGTAAATAATAAATCCATTTATTCGAGGTATTTAACTTGCACTTTCAGAACCGACTGATTATATAAGCACAAGAGAATTTCTATGACCGATTGTAAAAGGGCCTACCATTTTTGCCGGGAAACCTTCCAGGGTTCTTTTATATGCCACAATCGACAGGATACCGGTGGCTCTACTTCCCCTCTGATGAAAGTTGTGCCACATATTTCTAACGCTCAAGAAAAATTCGACGACCCCGACTGGATTTGAACCCACAATCATTGGATCCTGAGGTGAACACTTTACCCTAAGACCACCAACCTATGTCAACAATAATACATTTAATAAACTTCATGTTAATATAATAATACATGTAAAATGGTTTATATTTCAGTGTGTTCAATGAAATAAAAGCACGCCGTAATTTGTACGCCAGCCCGCCACTCAAGGGTTTCCATCTATTACGGTTAATAGAGCATTCTAAACTCAATATGTTCTCCTAATTTATTTATTTTTAATTAACTTTATAGGTTTACTAAGTGTAACTACATTATCTTCTTAGCAATGATATGGGTTGATAGAATTGATAGTGGAATCACACATAATTTGACAATTAGTAATATTTGAAAGCATCTTTAAATATTATGATCTTCCTGCTACGAATCTATTATATACAAACAACTGGTCACATTCTCACATGACCTTGACCTAATATAAAATGACCCGCCTCGGTGGCGTAGTTGGCTAACGCGCTAGTCGTGTTGAGCCCGACTGCTGAGGATGGGGAGATCGAGGTTCTAATCTCGGTCGGGTGAACTGGGGGTGGTTTTTCCTAAATGGTTTTCCCCTCTCTCTCCACGCAAATGCGGGTTCACTTCCTCTATTCAACTTTCTCAATTCCTAATCCATTAGCGAAATTAGTACTTAAGCGTATAACCCGAACGGGTAGTAAGACGCGGTGCTAAATAATAATAATAATAAAATAATATAGAATGCAACTTATACCTTTAACAAAAACTCGCAGCATGTAACTGATGTGTCGCACAGAAGTTGGTGTTGGAATCAAGTTAATATAATCCTTATAAAAGTTATTCCTCCTCCCTCTTTTCCTGAAAAGTGCGTCAGCTACAGTTGGAAGCTAAACTACTACGCCTGGTATTGAGTTGGAACTACTTGTCCTAGCGGACGCAGGCTTATAGTGCACAGACCTTCAGCCTTCACGCCAGATAACCGTTTAATGTAATCCTCCTTTCTGAATATTTTACAAAGGCCACGCAAGAGAAACTTTTTTTTTTTACTTTTAATTTAACTTTCATATAGACGTGAATATACACAACCACTGGAAGTATGCTCTGGTTGTTTCAGTTAAATCCCTATAAATAACAGCATTAGTCACTTTTTTAATTATATTGCCCCACGTTGAATTTCATAGAAGCTGCTTGTAATTGAGTTTGAAATGCTTTGTGTTATTTTCAAACATTGTTAAAAAAAATTCAAAACTTAATTAAGTGTGATAGTTTTTGAGAGTGATTTCGATGACAGAATATACGTTAGAATAGAATGTATTATTTTGTTTTCCTTTGACACAAGGTATATTTAAATTAAATGTTGGTTCAAGAGGTAAAACCTTTGTAAAATACTGTATTAATTAAAACATAGAAATAAAGAATATTTTTCATTTATCATCTGTCTTGCAAGATTAGTTTTTATGTGCTTAAAAATTAAAAGTAATTTTAATGAAATACCCACGCATATTAAAACCGTAGTTAGTTAAAATTAATTTTAGCGTAGTTTAAAATATGATTTTCTGTTAATTAAAAGATAATTATAATTTTTAAGTTATATTTTTTAATATTTAAAAAAATGCTTAGTGACGAGTTAATTAGAACGTTGACATAATTTTCAATAATATACCCTAATTTAATGTGTGCTATCGACCTAACTTAAATTCTTGATAGAATCTATCATCCAGAGCACACAATGAGTTAATATCTGTGCGTGTAAAAACGTATTGCCACAGATCATGATTGGATAAAATAGCGATCCACTTTTCCCTCCCCTTCTACGCAAACAAAAACATAAAAAAAATTAAAGTTGACTCAGAATAGTTTGAAAAGAATGTTTACAAAAAGTGACGCGCTAACCCAATAAACATTTCATGGGCCACCTAGTTATATAAGCCACTTGTCCAAGTGACAATGGGTCGGAGGATGGGCGTAAATCAAGGCGCGTTAAGTGCATGTGACACTTGTGTGGTGCGTGTAATGCCAACCGGATGTGAAATACTATCCCCGGGTCGTGAAGGTTAATGTTGGCTGTCCTGCTGGATGCACAATATATTCATTTGAGATCGTGTATGTTTTTTTGGCTCATACATTTAATACATACTATGTGAAATGTAATATTAGAGCTAGTTTGTAAGTTATGGACTGATGTAATCATTCACTCCAAAAAGTGCAAGTTAAATACCTTAAAAAAAACCTCACGAAAGGAAATTACAAATAAATAACTTAACTTTTCTCTTTCAAAACATGAAACCCTAGTTTGTTTATAACGTGTAATTTATAAAACAACAACATGGACTTGTTAAAAATAGCCCACTCTTGTGGTCGAATGGTCTAAGGCGTCACTATCGCAATATACTCGACTGCCGATGACGGGGACATCAGGGTTCAAAACCTGGTCGGGTGTAATGAGGGTGTTGTTTCCTAAATGGTTTCACATTCACCCTCTCTACGCAAATGCGGGTACAAGTCCTCTAAACTCAACCTTTCTCATCCCTAATCTATTATCGTAATTAGTAATTATGCGTATTACCCAATCATCTAGTAAGACTCGGTGATAAAATAAATATTTAACAAAAGACTCAAAAAACTAATTTAAACTAGGGAGGTACAGTATACAGTATCGAAACTAATTAAATAAATTGAATTATCTGGGCGGTAAAAACGAGTTCAAACACAAACACTCAATTCATTAAGGACTTGACGGTCACTTAAACATGCAGTATGCCTTCCTAACCAGACACTTATAGTAATTCCCTCCATGGGGTGTTTGGCTAAATACCGGCTGTGGCCACTCCGTCATAATCTATTAACAATTAATGTCACGCGATACATCGGTTTTTTTTAAATGAAAGAGTGTTGCGTCACGTGAAGAGAGAGTTTAGACAGTAAATTACCCCGAGTGTGTCCAATGTCAATTATTCCCCAACATTTGATATACCTGTTTGTTTGCGGATTAATCCGTGTTCCGTCATTTCAATAACACCCTCACAGATATGACGTGTGTTTAGTGGGGGCCAGCTGTCCAGTTTCCCTGGCTACGCGCTATCACTCATGTCGACATGGTAATCTTTATAACTTGGTTAATACACAGTCTTGTGACCCGGAGCTCTCTACCTTTCATCATCATGAATCAGTGGTTGGGTAGCTGATAGGATAGCTCTTGTTCGATTACCTGGGGTAGTGCTTTTAATAATTATTCATAATATCAAGAATAGATCCGAACTCTTAAAATTAGAAGTACAATTTGAATGGCAGTAAGTTTAGGTTTTAACTAATAATCATGCAAACTTGTCATGTGACCAACCACATTACATTAACTTCTTTATCAAAGTCCCTCCCCCCTCCTATTACTGACACCGCCACCCCTTTCTACTCTTCTCGTCTGTGATGTAAAACTTTTCTACTTCGTTGGCGCTAAACAAGAGATTTAAATTAAATGAAGTGGTTTGGAGACCTCGTTAGGCCTAGCTATCGTTGGAAGGACGTACTCAATATAATCATTTAGGGGCACTCTTCATCATATGAACTTCATTTCAAATACGATTTGCTTAAACATTCATTTGAAGCTAGTTTTTGAAACTATCAACGCGTTACACTATAATATTTACCGTCCATAGAGTGAAGTTGAAATATGTCATCCCAGTCTTTTATATAATACAATATTACAGAGTTTAGCTTAACCCTTTTTCTAATGAACTGTGATTCTTAGTATTTTCTTTCAATTGAACTCTTGTTTTTTTTAGTGTTTTTTTACTTCTATTTAAATATAAATATTTTAAACACTTTTGTGTAGTTAATTTTCCTTATATATATATATATATTTATAATCATAGTCATATATTGTTCTGTGAGCATTACACCTCGCTCCCTCCAGGTTCGTATCCCTACTACAAACTTATGATTTCTCTTTGGATTTCAAGTTAAAAAAAATCCTATGATTTCTGCTTGGACTTAAAGGTGATATTTTCTTTTGTGATCAAGTCAAACAGAAAATAAATGAATATTATATTCAATCGTACATTAAATTAATATAGAATCACAGTTGTTCAAATTATTTAATACGTCATTCTCACAAAATATGTCAACATAAAAAATAATAAAACAGTAACATAACCGTGATCAACTATCGTGATTCAGGTGATGGTCTGTCTATTCTTATATACTTAAAGAGCCCATCTCATCCCATGGCTACGATCTGCTTTAGGTAGGTAATCCAGCTGGAACCAGCCGTCGTATCGTGGTGTTGTTTCCTGTATTTTATTTTTAAGTAATTGGTAGACTTGAGACAATATTTAAAAACAATGATAACAAAAATTAAAAAATATACAAAAAAACTAATAAAATCACAATTTATATTACTCCAATTTCTATGTTGTCAAATAAAATGTTAGATTCGGAGTTCACCAAACCTTATGTCCTCAATCCCTAATAGCTCTCCATTTCTGTAGAGCACTTATTTATAAACACTTGGTAAGCAATAGTTTTTGTCTCTTCCTGTGGGTAAAGATCGAGTTGGGAATGCGGACATCAGTCGGCAGTGATTTGCCCCATTCCTACCAGAGTTGGAACAGAGAGAGAGAGAGAGAGAGAAAGAGAGAGAGGGAGAGAGAGAGAGAGAGGAAGTTCAACACTCATATGACTGTTGACATTTGCGTCGGGGCGAGGCGAACATAACCCGGTTTTTCACCCTCCCAAAACCTCTGACATTTTGAGGACTGTGAAACCCGACACCCTTCCTTTCACGTTTTATTAGAGTCACGTTAGAGTTACGACATATGTTACAGCTCTAAAAAGAGCCTCCCCCTTCCCCCGTAACCCTTTTTTCCACTCAATATCCCCATAAACAGTGAATATTGTCCCACGATAAATGTTTACAACTCCCAAGATCATATCCGGAGCTCTATAAATGTCACGTTAATTATACGTCTATGGAGTCTACCACTCTGTGGGTGATCTTGAGTTTACACATCAGCTATTGTTACAAATGTTAAAGGCAGATTTTAAAAACAATTAAAAATAATACTGTTTATGGTAAATATAATCCCAAGCTTTAAAACAATATAATATTGTTTATAAAGGAACGTTGAAATATTCCTACTCTTTAAAACAATACAGTATAATTAGTGGGCACTGTTAATGGTAAAATATTTCACTTCCAGATACCAGCACCAAATTTGGTACAGTTCTTCTTTATGTCTTAAATAACCGATATCAACTGGGAGACACTCCCAGAAACCCTTGCGGTGTCCTGTGTTGACGTCATCAAAATGGCTGCCATCTGACACTACCTCACAACTTTAACCCATTTATACTGCAAGAGCAACCCAAACAATCACCGTGAAATTTTAAGTGGTACTTGTTTACGTATTGAAAAACATAAATCAGCCGGTATACACTACCAGAAGACCTTTCAGCGGCATGTGACAAAGTGATCAAAATTGCTGGCAACTTAACAGTACCGTACAAACATCCCCTAATTATAGTTCAATAACCACCGTATTAAAATTTGAAAGTAAGTTAAATTTCCTAAAGAAATATATAGGATGGTTATGAAAATTTGATATTAAATGTGATATTTGTCATTACATATGAAACCACGTAATTAATTAATATAATACATACAATCAAGAACGTTCCAATTGAATTGGTTGTTAACAATAGTTAGTTGTCATCACTTCTGTAGCAATGACTTTCACAGGCACATAAAAATGTACGTTGAAGTCCACTTTGAACACAATTACACCTTAAGTAGCTGCTTTAGCACTTGCAGGTGACTAGTGCAGTGTGTGCTCACGTCTGGTATTGTCCATACAGGCTCATACGTGACGTCATCACCTTTTATTTTCCATCACCAGGCACATGGGTCCAACAACATAGGGTTAGCCATCACTCATTTTTTTGAGATGTTACACTGCAAGATTACACGTATCAAGTGTTGCAACAATGCATCAGAGGTTGGTGGGATTATGTCGATTGCTTGGTTTTATTGGGTAAAGAGTATTTTTTCTAGCCTCATTAACATCTTCTTCAGTAGCTGTAGGATGATACATAAGCTCCACAAAACTCTGAATCACAGAAAATGCAAAAGTGTTTTAGGCGTAAATGTTTTTGGGAGGTCTAAATATTATTGGAAAGCATCATCAACATCCTGAAATTACATCCATGCCCTCCAAGCACATTTTTTACCGACACATAAAATGAAAGAAACTGTGTCACATCCTGTGAAGCAATGTAAAAACGAAACAAAGCTTGGTATTCCACTGGGAATTTGAGTGTATAATAACACGAACAGGCAAATATTGGATATTCCTCCCATTCCCGTTCTCATTGGCTGAAAGTTGTGATGTAGAGTCAGATGGCAGCCATTTTGATCACCTCATCACAGGCTGCCGCAAGGGTTTCTGGGAGTGTCTCCCAGTTGATATTGGTTCTTGAATACATAAAGAAAAACTGTACATGATACTGGTATCCAGGATTGAAATATCTCTTCATTATTTGCCACTAAATACTGTTTAGAGAGTGACGTTAAAATATATCTTCCCAGTCTTTAAAACAATACAATATAATACTGTTTATAGAGTGACGTTGAAATACATCATCCCGGTCTTTAAAATAAGATATTACCGAGACCAGATATTTTCTTAAAAAAAACTTGAATCTCACTATTTTGAACCATTTGTTTACATATTATGCGCCTTTTTACAAAAAATTATGGAAGTTCAATACTTCTTATTTTTACTTTCTCATAACATAGCTCGACAGATCTAGTCCCGTGGACAGCAGGAAGTAGTGACGTCATTAATGAGATATCTAGTATACTGGACAGGAGGGAGTAGTGAAGTCATTAGTGAGATATCTAGTCTCATGGACAGCAGGAAGTAGTGACGCAATTAGTGAGATATCTAGTCTCATGGACAGCAGGAAGTAGTGACGTCATGAGTGCCTTATTTAGTTTAATGGATAGCAGGAAGTTGTGACGTCATGAATGGCACCATGTCACGTGTACAACAGTAAGTAGGGAAATAGTGAGTTGGTGCTGTGACCGGGAGTCTAGGTCACATCTGGCGTGAGCTCATTGAGCGGTCGTCATGGCAACCTCCCTCCCCCCCCATATAGGAGGAGGAGGGGGCGACGAACTATCGGTCCACTGGCTCACCCCACCCTCCTCTTCACCTACATTACAAAAACTTACTGTTAATTAATGAGTAATTGTAATTATGTTAGAGCGGTGTTGCCATGCTGTCGCCTGGTTTTAACGAACGGGCAATGTTGCGACCTCTCAATAGAGTGGTAGGGGGGTATTTCATAACTCTTGTGCTATGTAACAGGGGAGTAGAAGGGGCAATAATAATTTAAATTATACTATCCCACTAGACCTTATAAACAAGCTAATTTATTAAATATAAAACTCACATCAACCATTATTAGAGTAACTGACTCCGGATATTTAGGACCCTGGTTCGATCCCAGTTGGAGACTTATATAATTTAATACTTGTTTCCAGTTAATTCATCTGACTTCATGTCAGTGTGTCATTTTATAAAATATACTAGATCTATGTTTGCTGTTGAAATATAATATGTACAATGTATTTTGTAGTTGAACCCCGCTACTCGTCCGGGCTAAGCACATATTTACACTAACGGGGTAGAGGTTAGCAAGACAGAATATATAATAAAGATATTCGCACTGTCATGGGGAGAGAGAGAGAGAGAGAGAGAGAGAGAGAAAGAGAGAGAAAGTGTGGGAAACCATTTAGAAAAAATCCCATTAAATAAGCCCAACAAGAATTCGAACATCTAATTTCCTTCAGTACCTTTATTTATTTATTATTTATTTGAGGTATTTAACGTGCACTTTTTGAACCGACGTATTATACGCAGCACACGAGAATTTCCATGATTGAGAGAGAAAGGGCCTTCCAATTTTGCTGGAAAGGTGTAACTTTCACATATCTTCCATGTTTTTTTACATGTCACAATCGACTTGGACCGACGGCTTTATTTCTCCTCCAAAGGAAGTTGTGCCAAGGATCTTTATCCATAAAAATAATTCCGTCAACCCCAGCTGGGATTTGAACCCATGAACATCAGGTCCCAAGGTGAGACCTTAACCCAAGGCCACCAAGGTCAACAAACTCTTTATCATCAGCAGCCAAGTCTATTGAAAGATTGATGCTTTAGACCATTCTACCACCGATGTGGGTGCAGTAAATATTATTTTGTATCAAGAGGTTCCACCTAGTAAAATTCTTAACGAAAGTTGATAAATTATTAGTGAAATTTGATACAATTATTTATCTTTTTTACGTGATTAAAAATGTAGTGGGGAATGTTGTCTGCGTATTGGCCTGCTCTTAACCTGACTTTAGTAAGACCACAAAACAGAGGTGAACAAATATATAAACAATGTTATAGGCTATATTTCAACACTCGTACATACTATCACCATAGGTGGTCACATGGTCTAACGTGTCACTTTCATTCTAGGATGGATAGGGTTTCGAATAAGGGTCAGGTGTATTAAGGGTGTTTTTTTCTAAATGATTTATCCTCTCTCTCCAAGAAAATAGGACTATATTTCCTTTAAAATACAACCTCTTTCCCCCCTATTAAATATATAGTGAGGAATGTAGGCATATAGCCCGAACAGATACTAAGACGCAATAAAAAAAACTATCGTATTAAATTGTTTAGTTAAAACCTTAGGTAATTTATTTAAAATAATTATTATGTACATAATACATTTTATTGATAAATAAACAAATATAATGAATTCATTAAAAATTACTAATTATATTTGAACTATAACCATATATATTTTTAGATATTACTTTGTATGAGAGACCAGGGGAAGTGAGGTGGAGATAGGGGAGTAGTGGGGTAACAACGCCCAAGGTCTACCCGCAGCTACGTCACTAACATCAACTGCGTTCGTGTTTAACATGGAAATTATTAAAGACAGTAATTAGCTACAAAATATAGGTTCGTTTACATGCGTTGTTTATACAAAGGAAAGCAATGATTAATTTACCAACTCAAATAATTTCATTTGAGGACTTATGGAAAGTGTAGATTGTAAAGCGTATATATATATATATGTATATAATTAATTCCAACTGTGGATTAAAAACACACATACACTGTCTAAGTACTAGCCTAAGGGTGAATGAGGGAATTTAATCAAATGTACGTCCATATTGACCCCTTTAAACATCTCTTTCCTTTACTAGAACTAATATAACATATAGCCAATTATTTAGTCAGCAGCTCTGTTTCATAAAGTGAAATAGATTAAATTAAAAAAAAATTTAGCTTTTAACTTTATTATATAAAGAAAGTATTGTAACAGTGAACGTTTTTTTCTTCAATATTATAACGGATCTTTATGTTTTATGTACATCCTAGCTTAAAATAATGGGCATGTCCCTCTTTCTGCTCGTCTGTTATTCTTTCTGTCCCTTTCTCTGTATATCCCTCTCTCGGTATATCCCTCTCTCGGTATATCCCTCTCTCTGCCTGTCCCTCTCTCTGTATGTCCATTTCTCTGTATGTCCCTCTCTCTGCCTGTCCCTCTCTCTGTATGTCCCTTTCTCTGTATGTCCCTCTCTCGGTATATCCCTCTCTCTGCCTGTCCCTCTCTCTGTATGTCCATTTCTCTGTATGTCCCTCTCTCTGTATGTCCCTCTCTCTGTATGTCCCTCTCTCTGCCTGTCCCTCTCTCTGTATGTCCCTCTCTCTGCCTGTCCCTCTCTCTGTCTGTTCCTCTCTTTGTCCGTCCTTCCCTCTGTTTGTCGGTCCCCGCGTCTGTATGTCTGTATCTGGAGCTACAGCCAAAAGGATTTGATGGATTTGGTTCAAACTTGATATTTATATTTTATGTGTTCATAACCTAAAGATAAATTGTGATTTGTACTTCAGTCCTAGAATTAGGACTATTTTTTTAAAATGTTACAAACTATAATAAACTCTATGAGGAGGTTTATACAATTTTGTCGAACAGTTTATTTTTAAATGAGTTATTAATGATTTTACTTGTCTATGACTTAAATCCCTCCCAAGACATGGCCATGATTTCCAACAAAACGGAAGTCTACATTTTTATTTATTTCATCATAACGTTTTACTACCCGTCATGTTTACACGCATATGTATTAATTATAATAATATGTTAGGAAAGATAAAGTGTGCCTGCAATTGCTTTGAAGAAGAGCGAGGAAACAATTGCGGAAAAATCACCTTCAGTACAACTGACCGGGATTCAAACCTCGATTTCTACGTCATAGAAAATTCAGTCTACTGCGAGAATGACACCTTAAATCATTCGATCACAGGAGTGGGAGCCGTCTAAATTAAATCCACACTCTTAAAATGATTATTACAGCGATGTGGACGAGTTGTTGTTAAGGTTTACCTTGGTTCTATTCCAGTTGATTGCATAATTTAAAGTTCCTAAATACCCGCTCCATTGGTCGAATAGTTTAAAGCGTCACCCTGCAATAGACTGGACTGCCTGTGACAGAAATATCGGGGTTAGAATCCCGGTTGGGTGTACTGATAGTGGCGTTTAATCAAATGGCTTCACATTTTCCCTCCATGCAGCAATTGCGGATTCACTTTATCTAAATTCAACGTTACTCACCCCTAATACATTAGCATGGGTAGAGAGACGTTGTGTTAAAAAAACGAATGAGACAGCCTCAAGGTCTACTTCTTCACAGGCGCGTTAAAAAACATCCACCTGGAGTGATAATACTGTTTGTCGCTCTCGCTACAGACTCGTAATTAGAAGTCACTGGTCTCCCGCGTGACAGAAGGAGAGGAGAATAATTACTATTGGTATAGTTAGAGCAACGAACAGGAGGTAGCAAACAGTCTGGTTCCCTTGACGGGGAGGAGCAGGAGGAGGGACAAGTAGGAGAACGCGCAAGATGATCTCCAAGCGACAACGCAATTAACGACGTTACCTGCTTGCTGAATTCGAAGCCAGTTACATCTTAACTTGACGTACTACCACACTTAGACATCAATGTATAAAATATAAATAGAGGGATTAAAACAAGCGGTTAATCCTTCTAGCTCCTCTTGTTTATCTACTTATGACACTTTTTTCTCGTCCACTGACAAAGTATTTGCGTCTGGACAGCATTTACTTACTTTTCAAAATGAGTTTTTTTATGGTTTACTTTTCTAAATAAACATATTATTCCACGGAACTTTTTAATTTCACCCTCCTCAGTGGCGTAATTGGCTAACGCGCTAGTTTCGTGTTGAGCCAGACTGCTGAGGAAGCGGAGATCAAGGTTCGAAATTCGGTTGGGTGAACTGGGGTAGTTTTTTCTAAATAGTTTTCCATTTTCCCTTCATGCAAATGCGGGTTTACTTCCTCTAAAATTCAACCTTCCCAATTCCTAATCCATTAGCGTGATTAGTATTTAAGCGTATATCCCGAACGGGTAGTAATACGCGGTGCTAAATAAAAAAAATCCATCTTGGCAGGAAGATTAATAATAGTCATTTTCGTGAATAAACTAAATATCCTGAGCTGTAGGTGTTTTAAAAAAATAATTTACAAAAAACGGTGTTGACAGGGCTCGTCCCTAATTTAATCGCTCTAAAGGAAATCTTTCATTTACGTTGGAGATCACATCCGATCTCGTCTCCATATTTTTGAACCAGTGAAATATCAAAACCACTACTCGTACTTACCATGAGACTCGCCCAGAACATAGCAAATGTGAAAACCTTAGACACCTAATTGCAATAAATAAGCCAATATCAGGTTAATTTCACCACTCGTTAAATCGTGATGTTTATTAAATTTAAAATTCTTCAAAAGAATAATGATTTTGCCACGTTGGCGAACTACTTTATTTATCATGTTCTGAAAATTGAAAAATGACGCCTGGACACGGGAATCGAACCATTTTCAACCTCGGAACGAAACGTGTTGTATAATTTTCCTAATATCCTTCTTTGGGATGAGCTATGTCGTCTCCGAAAAAAAAAACTACTTCAAATCCAAACACAATGTACATACCTAATCATTCCGTTCTCTTGTGGGGTGGGCAAGAAACTGTGTATATAGCTAAAAAAACCATACACTTCGTACTTCGTACTCTTAATGTTTCGCTTTTTCATGCATTCAGCTAAAGCGTTTAGCCACGTCTGACATGGCCTACCCCTTCCATTTGATCCACATACTCTACCTTCATAAATGTGCTTCGTCACTCAATCCACACTCATCCTCTCAACATTCCCAAACCAACGTAAGATGCTTCTTTCACATTAACCAATTGAATTCCCTTTCAAACCGCATTCCTTCAGCATACATTCATTACTGACTCTGTCCATACGAGTTTTTCCACATATATTTCTTAGATATTTCATTCCAACCGTATTCAGCTTGCTCTTGTGTTTCTCCTGACAAACCCACGCTTCATATACATAAAACCAAGTTGGCATCAACACACTTTTATATACTGTTTTCCTTGTACCTTTTAATACTACATCATTCTTTGCAATAGTCCACATACATACAACTACTCTACGAGGTGCAGTCACCCATCTGTCGATTTTACCATCCATCCTTCCATTTTTACAGAACAGTATGTTCAGATACACTAAATAATTCACTTGTTCTAACAGTTTTCCATTTATACTAAGCTGACAATAATTTCCTGATCCAACCTTACAAAAAAAAACTATCACCTTAGTTTTGGAGACATTTATACGAAGATCCATTCTGCCTGTCACCAGATTCAGATTATTTAATATATTCTGCAAGTCTGCCTTCAATACGGCATAATCTGCATAGAGCAGCACTTTCACATTCATATTGTCCATTTGTACACCAACCACGTCTTCCCAAGCATCCCTCATACACTTATCCATTAATACATTAAACAACCATGGAGCCTCGTCTAACACCCTGTTCAGTGCCAAACCATTCGTTCAAAGATCCAACTAACCTGATGTACATCTTAGTTCCATCAACACTGCCATAATTGAATTTACTATCCATGCATTCAAGCCATACCCTCTCAGAACATTCCATAACATTCACACGATCGTATTCTTTTTCCAGATCAACAAAGGCGCAATACGCTTTCTTCCTTACTGCCATCTATTTCTCAATTAGTTGTTGCAATACAAATATCTGGTCCATGCAACCTCTACCTGTCATGAAACCAAAGTGCACACCCTGAATCTTGTCCGCAGTTTTTTTCACGTACCATCGCAATTAAGAATCTCCCAAAAACTTTGTCTGAAATACTCAACAAACTAATTGCCTTATTATTCTTACATTCTCTCTTACTGCCTTTGCCTTTGAACACAGGAACAATGATAGCATTTTTATATTAATTAGAAACATTTGAAATCCCAGCACACACATTGAATAAATCACACAATCTGGCAAGTAGTACCATGCCCCCAAACGCAAGCATTTCACTTGTGATCCCATATCCGCCCGCGGATTTGCCATTCTTTAACACTTTTATAACTGTTAACACCTAAAACTTGTTAATTTTTTCACTTATCATAACATTTTCCCTATTTTCTGCTACTTTCTCTAAGTTTTCGCCATTACAACTACTCAAAATATTTCCTCCATCGATCTAACACCTGTTTTCATCCCATTCTGAATGCCACAGGTCTTCCCTTGCACTCCTTGTTTGGTTCTCCTTACCAACTTCCAAAACAGATTTTTATTTACTTCAAAATTATTCTTCATTCTTTATCCTTCTTTTAATCTCATTTGCACCTAATTCTCCTTCACTACATTCTTTGCATCAATCTTTTTATCTTTGTCTATGTCCCTCAACGTAGTCCGCTCTGTTTCACCCTTCATAGCAATAATACTTTTGTGTGTTTCTTTCTTTTATCTCACAGCTTCTTTCACCTGTTTATTCCATCACGCGCCTCTTTCACACCATCACAGTTCCACACTACTAAACTACGGCCCCTTGTAATCTGTTCCAAGCACTTCCTACATCATTCATTGACATTGCATTCATGCACTTGTGGTGTTAAATTGTCGCCCAACATTCTTTCATATTGATCTCTCACGCTTTTATCCCGCAACTTTTCCACTTTCATTCTTGTTTGCTTAATACTCACACGCTGCCTCCTCACAAAATTCCCTAGTAATTAAACTAATGATACCACTAGGACGTGATCCGTTCCACATTCGGCTCTAAGAACTGCACAGCCCGAGTATTCTTTAATAAACTTTTAAATCTCTCATCCTAAACCACAAAATCAAACATCATTCTAGATTCGCCCCTATGTGATGTATACAAGTGAATATATCTGTGCTTAAACCATGTGTTCGACAAAAATAAACCTTTTTCTAAACACAGTCTCACTAACTATTACCATTCTCGTTCACCCGTTCATCATCATACCTTCCTAACACTCTCTAGATTATCTCTTTGGGTACCCACCCTCATATCTCGTAACAAGATAATTCTTTCACCCGGTTCACATGCATTCAAGACTTCATTGAGCTCATTCCTAAACTCCACTCTCACATTCTCGTCTTCACCCTCCACCGGAGCATAAACCAGCAACTAACATAATTCTACGAACGTCTATTTTCATACGTACTCATGATGACACCAGCTCATACCTTCTCACAAACATTTTAACGGTTGGGCTTGGGTTTAAACCTAATCCTACCTAGACTTCCCGTTACCCATTCAGCCACACCTGACCACCCTTCCAGGTTACCATCACTCCTCATCACATACATACATACATACATACATACATACATACATACATACATACATACATACATACATACATACATACATTAACATGGAAATATTTTCTTTGCTTGCCGTGACACTACAGAGAGGCAAATTCCTTAAGAACGGAGCTATAGTTCATTCGCCATAGGAATGACAGCTAGCAAAAGCTATCCGATCCCCTCTCCTGTATCCATTCATCAAACAAAATGATCTACAAGACCATATTAATTTGTTGTCATTTTTGAAAATCAAGACTTTCACAACAAACAATTTGTTTTTAATGATGTTTTACTTTTACTCGTGCTTACATCTTCTGATAACTGCCAGTTACCACCATTCCTATGGTGAATTGACTTTATAAAGGTAGAAGTTTGGTTGGGTAGAGATTCCCGTACGTCTTAAATCAGATATTTTAGTCGAAAAAAATGTAAAATATCAAACAATATAAAAAATAGTATCAATGGCGTGACCAGGACTTGATAATCCACCCCAGTATTACCACCCATTCAGGCTATTGACACATTCACACGAATAGAGAAGGGGGGGGGGATAAAGATTGAGCTTAGTGTTTTTTTGTACAGTACCCCTATTGGCGTGGAAGTAAAATGGTAAACCGTTTAATAAAAATCACCCTCAGTTTATCTAATCAGAATTTGAGCCCCAACATTCTAGTCAGTGTAAAAAACCGACTAGATTAATTTGATGTTTAGTCTTCGTGCGTACCGCTACGGATTTTCTGGTCTTTAATGAACACAATCATATACTTTAAATTGAAAAATAACACCTAGACGGGAATTGAAACCAGTACCTTCGGCTTAGTACGCCAATGCTCTTATCATTGTGTTATCCAGGAGTTAAGGATTTTGTTTTTATTACGATCAAGACGATAAAATGAAAATATAAAATGGAAGATATTAAATAAGAAGGGAAACTTTTATTTTATACATAAATGAAATTCTATGTTTTAACCATAGAGTGTACTTAAGTTCGATATTCTCATAAAGATGTCGTATAGTAAAGTTTCAAAGACTTTTTTTTTATCGGTGGATGTTGAAGCGGCAAGAGTGATGGATGTAAACATAAGCTTCAATACAAAGTTTATAGCTTGCAGGTGCTTCAACAGGAAGATTTTATTTTTAATATAAGATAAAAATTTATTTAATAACTCCAAGATCGACTTGTGATGGATGAAACATCTTCCTCCCTCCGAACTTTGGGGTTAAATGGATAAAAGGACCTCTACGTCGAGTTGTTCCCAGGTTGATCCGGGCTGACGACGTTCTTGTCGGGGATGTAGAATGCGGACACACTTCTACATTTGACACCCGATTTCTGTATGTATTTTTATTCAAACACATTATTTTTATTTTTGTTAAATTATGGTTAGAAAACGATCAAAGAAAATTTGTTCGCTGCGTGCTTTGATAAACTATTTACCAACCGGATTCATTATGATTATGACAAAGTTTGAAATCTCTTAGGTCTACAAACTCTCCTCTCGCAGAGAATTTATTGTTTTGGGCTTTTTGTCGTTAATATTTTCAATTACAAAATTCATGATAAATTTGCCCTTGATTTTGTAAGTCTTCATGTCCCTTCTCGTGCCTCTCGTAATACAAAATTATTTTATCTCAACAACTCTTAAAAAGGGCCGTTGTATCTATAGCGGAAATTCTAGATTTGTCGAATTCGACTTATATCATAAAATAAAAGCCAATCTCTAACAGTTATTTAAGAAACTCCCGTATCATTAATTTATCCTGTAGAGGTTCTGCCTCATTTATTTAAATTTACATAATTCTGATTTATTTGTTTGCTTAGTTTTACTACTTTTTAAATACTTATGCTTTTACAATATTTTAGCTATTTTTTTATTACAGTTATTTTATTATTTTAATATTATTTTCTATTTTTTTGCAACTATTCCTCAGTATGTGTAATTATTTATCTATGAATGTTCTCATGTAATTATACGTACTTGTAAGGTACTTTTTTTTTAGTTCTGGCCTGTTATAGATCTCACGATTGTTGGCCAGCACTATAATAGTGAAAATTGAAATTAAAAACGAAAATTTACTTGTAATATGTATTGTAATTAACTATCTTTGTGCAAGTATGTTATCTATAGTACAATTATTTCTATAATACGGTGAAAATTGGTGATTAATGTGGGGTTTATCAATGAAAGTAAATGAAACATTTAATAGTTTTCTAACAAAACCTATTTTTTAGATTTTCTCTCTCCATAAGCATTGATAAAACCCTTAGGTAAGGTGGATTCTGACCCCCCCCACTCCCCACTCCCCCCGTCTTCGTAAGAAAACATTATAAAAACCTGGCTGCCTCCCCCTTCCCCCCAAAACCCCTACCTAATTTAAGGTTGCCCCCTTGGAAGTGGTGGGATAGTTCGAGTGACGTCACGCTCCAAGTGCGCTATGAATATATTACCCGCTGATCTTGGAACACTTGGCGACACCACGTGATCGATCCTTGTCGGGGGCAGATCGGGGTAACGTCACAAGGGGGAGGGAGGTTAGTATCTTGTGAGAAGCTCTTGCGCACAAGGGGTATCTGGAACAAAGGGATCTTGGGTGTAATGAGAGGGGGGGGACTTAATTCATTAGCGAGGGATTTAAAGAGAACCGACTGGATTAAAGGTGGATCATTTATTCCTTTAAATCTGAATCTAATTCCTTAAAAGAAACCTAAATTGCGAGCTTAACTCGGTGATATATCCCTTAATTCCCATCCAGGCTATTGCCATACTTATATGAATAGGATAATGAATGGTAAAGATGAATTTTTAGAGATAATGTAGCCGCATCTGTGTGGATTTGAAGTTGATGATCATTTGGTAAAAAAAATCAACCTTATCACACTTGTTGAGATTTTAACTCTGTTCCATCGTAACTTAAAACAAGATGAGACTGTTCATGTGCTCGTAGCTATAGGTGACTGGGACCAAAGTCTGGAAATGGAGATTTTTCCCTCAAATTGTTTTCACGGAAAATGTTACCCCTACTTAAATGTAATGAGCGCACTCGATATATCCCAAGTTCTAAAGTTCCCTCTTCAGTTTAATTTCTCCCGAGGACATCAACACCAGAAGCATTATTTAATGAGTTACAATAAAGCAATAACCACGATTACAGTTCTCTTCTCTCACTCACGTGTCAACTACAGCGCCTGGTGGTTGAATGTGTCACTAACGTAGAGTCTGCTGTAAACCCTTCAAAATTAAAATACACCCTCCTCCCTCGGGATTCAATGATCTGATATTTTCACCCCCAATCATGTTTGGGGACCAAATCTCAGAGTCTGTTAGTGAGGCCCATGTATATATAAAATACGTAACTATTTCCGTATGCAGGATGTTTGGCGTAATCAAGGAATATCCTAGCTGAAATATACGGGTCGTTTATACCAGATTGGTCAGAGGATGTTTGCCGTGGGTAGTTTAGGTTAGGTTACTTACAAATAAACAACATGTTCAAGAACACCTAAAGCAATTTGTTTAGGTAGTCCCAAACCTGCAAAAATGAAAGGGAAAATGTGTTTTCTATTTTTCTCAAACCCCACCCCCACCCCAACCCCCATTTACTCACTGAGACTGCGCCAAACACTCTATGTTGGTACAAAATGTTCGCTTTTCTGGGGTGACTGCACCAAACGTTCTGTTAATGTTGGTACAAAATGGTCGCTTCTTCAGAGGGAATGCACAAAAGTCCTGTTTATGTTGGTACAAATTGGTCGCTTTTCCAGGGGGAATGCACAAAATTCCTGTTTATGTTGGTACAAATTGGTCACTTTTCCGCAGGGAATGCACAAAAGTCCTGTTTATGTTGGTACAAATTGATCGCTTTTCCGGGGGAACTGCGCTAAACATTCTGTCTATGTTAGTACAAATTGGTCTATTTTCCGGGGGGACTACCAAACGTTTTAAAGTAATTCATTTCCGATAATTTATAGCGGCAACACTGCTTTGAGCCTAACAGTATGAAACCTAAATTGTGGGCTTTGTTTGGTGAGGAGCGCGCGAGTGACCTAAATCTGTTGTTTAATCTCCAACTATTATTTTCCAGTGTTTAATCAATTAAACCCTCACACTGGGGGAAGAGCTACGTCATAATCTCTTGGTAAACAAACGATACCGTTAATTCTTTTGTCAGTGATTAATGGTGAGGGGAGGGGGGGTCCCGTTTGTCCGGACAATCCCCTCTTTCCAACGGTCGATGCAGATAAACCCGGGTCCGTTGTGAGGTTCCGGACGACCGGACGTGGCACATGGAAATATATAACTGGGCGGATATTTGGGGGATGTTGTAACCCATCTGTTGGACTTTTATACCCGGACCAACAGCGGTGAGCGGGCGGAATAAACGTCAAGTCTGGTTTACTGGTGTCAGAGAGATCGGGATTATAACTCTGGCTGGGTGTACTAAGACTATGTTCACATATGTATGCATATATATGAAAATAAATACATATTTATAAATATATATATGTTCTATGTATATGTATGTATATATGAATGGAAATATATATGTAACCCGCTTTGTTGGCCGCGTTGTATAACGCGCTACTTTCACAGTAGGCTAGACTGCTGAGGACGGGGAGATCGATGTTCGATTCTCGGTCGGGTGAACCGGGGGCGGTTTTTCCTAAATGGTTTTTCACTCTCCCTCCACGAAAATGTGGGTACACTTCCTATTAATATAACCCTCCTAATCCCTAAAACCATGAGAGTGATTAGTACATAAGCGTATAACCTGAACGGGTGCTAAATATATATATATATATAGATATGAAATTTTTTTACATGCAGATGTATAACATACGTGCAAATATACATAAGACGATTTGATTTCCAAAATTTGGACAATATTAATTCTTTACTTCGGTTTTAGAATCCTGTTTATTACTTACACTTAACAAAAACCAAGTATAGTGTTATTTGTAAGGTCAAATACTCCCTAGATATCCATTTTAAACAGAATTGTTAGAGACACTTTAAAAATATTTGGAAATTTGCAAAAACCTTTCGTCAGTAAACTACTGTTAATTTAAGGGATAGGGTCAAACAAAAAAAGAACTTCATGAAGCAAAGCGCTATAGCATCTAAATATCAAGTCTGCACAAAATCTATCAAATAGTTTCGAATCCAGGCGCAACTACAGACAGAATGGTAAAATTCATGTTTTTGGGTTCAGGGTCACATAACCCGTAAAGATTCATCATAACCTCGAGGTCAAAAATGTTCACGAACATAATACTCTCTCATTATACGAGAAATTTAAAACAGAACTAGTGTTAAACAGCTTTGTGTTTATAAACACATAGAAATGACACCACTAACTAGCCAAAATACAAATCTCCCGGCATATAACAGTTGGGCCATGGGACCCCATGTCCCAAAATTTGATAGCTTAGTTGGGCCACGTTCATTTGCCAGGAGGACTATAACAGCTAATATACCTGAGGGTAGATATTGATTCGGCCCCACCAATCCTTTTGCCTTATATTAGGTTAGGTTATGTTAGAATATAAATGGAAAGTCAAAACAGCTGGGGCTAAGCTAGTACTCCATTGCGCCTTGCTTACAAATCCCAAGAAGGAACTCGTGGCCAAACTGTAATGTGGGACGAACGATAACCTTTTAACCGCAGGTGAACTCGTGGCCCAACTGTAATGTGAGACTAACGGTAACCTTTTAACCGCAGGTGAACTCGTGGCCCAAATGTAATGTGGGACTAACGATAACCTTTTAAAGGCAGGTGAACTCGTGGGCCAACTGTAATGTGGGACTAACGATAACCTTTTAACCGCAGGTGAACTCGTGGCCCAAATGTAATGTGGGACTAACGATAACCTTTTAAAGGCAGGTGAACTCGTGGGTCAACTGTAATGTGGGACTAACGATAACCTTTTAACCGCAGGTGAACTCGTGGCCCAACTGTAATGTGGGACGAACGATAACCTTTTAAAGGCAGGTGAACTCGTAACCCAACTGTAATGTGGGATGAACGATAACCTTTTAAACGCAGGTGAACTCGTGGCCCAACTGTAATGTGGGACTAACGATAACCTTTTAAAGGCAGGTGAACTCGTAACCCAACTGTAATGTGGGACTAACGATAACCTTTTAAAGGCAGTTGAACTCGTAGCCCAACTGTAATACACACAACTCACCCATCTTAGAACTAAGTTTCACGTAACAATAGTATATTATGGAGAATTAGAAAATACAAGTAATTTTATGTCAAGTATATGCCCTTTCTGCATTTATTTAATAAAATAATTGAGAATCAACTTTTCTGGTAGCGAGTTATCAAAGTGCATAACCGACCAATCTCTTTACTTGGGAGGAAGATACAGTTGAAGCGATCACCATTTTCAGAGAGCAGTAGCTATACATGAGGGATGTATGATAGAACCAGATATCTTTATTTTACTTCCGCATGGTCCAAGTGTAAAGCGCATACAGACAGGTTTGACGTTGATGTAGAGGTCAAGGTTCGAATACCGGTCAGGTTTACTAGAGGTGTTTTTTCCCTTAATGGTTTCCCACTCTCCCTCCACGTAAATGCAGGCACATTTCCTCGAGATGATACCTTACTCATACCTACCCCATAGGTGAATATCCGGGATGGGTACACGGACAAAATAAAGTAAAAAATAAATGGTACGTCTCTTTACAATAGTTTACCTTCACTTAATGGCAAACACTTTTGTATTTAATCGTGGTTTATTAATAGATCTGACCAGATATGATAGTAAATCATATTGAATGTTTCTTGGTCGTCGTTTGAAGCCCTATCCGGGACGAATTGTTTATCCGTGCAAAGGGGCTATTTTTATTAGTTTTTTACTTACCGCCGCGTCTTAGTACACATTCAAGCTGTAGGCATACATTAATTACGTTGTTGGAATAGGGATGATGAAGCTAAAATTGTATAGGAAATGTACCTAACTTTGCGTGGAGGGAGAGTATAAACCATTTAGGCCAGTTCACCAGATCGGTATTCTAGTCCCAATCTTCGCCTCATCGGCAGTCCAGTATATTGTGATAGATTGACGCCCTAGACCATATCCTAATCAGATTTTATTTAGTAACTAAACAATAAACTGTAATTCATAAAAAAAAAGAGTATTTTGAGCTTACCTTAGTCGTTTCCTCTCTTTCGCCCCCCCCCCCCTCCCCCAGATTTTGAATTTGGCGGAGCAAGTAATTTAACAGCAGGTCATTTTAATATAACCTCCATGATAGGTGGCTCCTTCTTTCTGGAATCATATTTCCTCCCTCCTTCCAAAATATGAAAACGTAAATTCACAAGGAAGAGAATCCAGAGTGAAAAAAAAAAGATAGTGAAAATAATAAGGAAATTAAAAATTATCTTATAAAAAAAGTCGTAAGATCATCTCTAAAATGCGCAGGGAGGGAGAATAATCGACCGTATCTGTGAGGTAACGTTATTAAGAAAAGCGAGCAATATGAGTAAAAAAATTAATAAACAATGCTATGTTATGATGCTTAAAAATACATAAAACATATATAATTGAATCTAATTCTAAAGGCACAATTATCTAAATAAAACATTTTCCCTCTAGTAACGACATAATTGAATAATAATCTAATTAGAAACCCAATGGTTTTATTATTAATACCTTGGGGGGTAATTAATTCGGTAATCCTAACACGTGATGGAATATAGTAATATACGTCCTCCGCAAAGTGAACTAATCCAATCAGCACGGACTGAAACGCTTTCACTTGGGTT
Organism: Timema genevievae; assembly: GCA_902155825.1. Taxonomy (NCBI): domain Eukaryota; kingdom Metazoa; phylum Arthropoda; class Insecta; order Phasmatodea; family Timematidae; genus Timema; species Timema genevievae. Next base: position 30,251 of record CABFWO010003162.1, on the reverse strand, counting down.
CCATTTTAAAACGTTTTGGAATCTGATAAAAAAAAAAAGCTAGTCTGCATCGGCGCCGCTTTAATTCTATATACACACACATATATATACACGTACACACACGTACACACACACACGCACACACATTATGAGGACGAAAAAAAATAATTAATAAAGCAAATTTGAACTGTCAATTGTTTTCGATGGCATTTCCTTGACGAAGGGGTTGAGTGTTGAGTGCTGGGAGCTCTACAAAGCATGTTCGATGAAGAATATTTTTTTTTTCAGAACGAACGGGATAAATCACGCGTGCCTAGGTCCGTACGCACACGCTTGTGAGTCCGTGAATGTGTGTCAGCACCAGAGCTCATCAGAATAATGGCAGGAAATAAGTCTACAGTCAAGGGACACTGAACATGTCACCTCCCACTGACAAAATGGCCTCTCTCTCTCTCTTTCTCTTTACAGAGCAGACGTAATTAAAAGAAAAAACCATTGTCTCTTTTTTCTCTCTAATTTGCCCCCCTACCCCCTTTCTCCTCTCCCGCATGTTCTTAATTGATCGTTTATGGAAAGTTTGGTCGTCTTGTGAGTGTGAGTGTGAATGTGTGAGTGAGTGTCTAATTTTAGGTGTTGTTGTCTTAGGTAAAGTTAGTTTGTGGATCTGCGTCTTAGGGGGCGGCCAGACTGAGCGAGCGAGCGACTAAAATATAAAATAGAACACATTGGTTGTAATGAGAGGTGGCCAGACTGGAGCGCGCGCTTGACCCGGTACAGTCTAGTTTACAGGCGCTAGGCAATATTATTGTATGTTGGTTCATTGAGAGCTAGGAAAACTTATCATTTTGACATTTTTATTATTATCGATAGGTTTAGCACACTTGCTACTAACGGCCTAATTTAATTGGTAAGATCATAAACTATATATATATATATATAACTGATATGTTACTTCAATACTTCAATATTATCAAAGTAGGCCTTTACCAATAAGAATCACCATTAGCGTGGAGAGAGGATGAGAAAACCACAACAATAAATAACTTGTTAAAACCCCCCTCAGTTCACTAAGCCAAGATTCGGAGCCTCCTTGTCAACAACTATAGAGAGCTATCTGCTAATTACGCGCTCTCTTGCCAGTCTGGCCACTCAGTCGCTTGCGCGCTCGCTCGCACGCTTGTCAGTCTGGCCGAACCCTTAGGGACCAGCCACACAGAGCTGTGTATGCTATGTACGCTATGTTCGCTATCTTAGCTACGTCTCACTGTGTTTGATTCCCGGCTATATTTTTAAACGTCGCCGACGACGGGCATGCGCGATAGACCCGCCGTGGTATTCAGCCCCGTTCAACCGGCATTAGTAGTTGTTTAAAGTAAGAATATGACGTTTATGGATCATTTAATTGAAGAGGTAAGGAAGTACCCATGCCTGTGGAACAAAACCGTTGAAGAATACCGAAACCTGAACATACGAGATAATGATGAAATTCACCAAACTCTTATTTTCATGTTCACTTCGTGTACCCACTTCGGATACCACACTTGATGAAGGGGTAGTAGACTGGTCGCCATTCGACCCGTCGGGCCTGAGGCTGTATTGATAAACAAAGATGAAGGAACAGCGATGAATTATAATGAGCTGAAAGAGATTGAATGCGAGAGTTGCTTCTTGCTTGCCGTGCATAAAATGGGTAAGAATTAAGAAATAGTATCATTTGTTCTTCCCCCACAGTCCACCCTAGTAAACATTTAATCCCAGCACGAGTCAAGATATCAAAAAATATGTTTCTATCGATACCGATCTGATACCGGAGTGTGAGTACTAATATCAGTAAAAGTATCGAATTAAAATACTAGTATCGAAAGGAAGATATCGATACTTTTTTCACATCACTAGACATGACATCGAGGTTAGATCGCCTTAAGTGTGTAGACTATTAGCCTCTCTGGTGGCACAAAGCGTTACCCAGGATACACCTCTGGAGGTTGTCTACACGTCGTACTCGCAATGAGATGATTTGATTACAGTGAATATAGAGGTGGGGATCAGTGGCAGTCTTAAACCCAAATCAAGACTAATTTACCAGCCCCTGGTGACCGTTGGGATAATTCATCTTAATAGAAAATACCCAAGGTACCAGCCGGGAATCAAACCCGGCAACCCTAAGTTTATAGCCAGGTGCACTGACCACTACACCACGGGGCCGGATAAATACTGGGTGAGAATGGGGTGGGGGTTAAATTTCCTCGCAATTCACTGTGTCCCCCGCCTGTCAACGAGGAGGTGGACCCACCTGGTCTAAATTCGCCACTCTCGCAATAGACTGGTCTGCCCGATGACGAGGAGACTGAGGGGCTCGAATCCCGGTCGGGTACACCAAGAGTGGTTTTGTCATAAATGGCTTCCCACTTTTATATCTACGAAAATGGAGATGCATCTCCTCTAAATTACACCTTCCTCATTCCCTACCCAATTAGTGGTGAGTATGCGGACATCCCAGACGGGAAGTAGGACACGATTCACTCAAACAAACAAACAAACAAACAAACAAACAAACAAAGAAGGAGACCTCAGACGCTAATAACCCAGCGGTGTACACAAAAAAAAACCCAATCCCGAGGGAAAAGCCCCCACTTAGAGTTAAATAACTGCTCCCTCCTCCCCCAATGTTTCAAATTTGGTCTCTCCGCGAGTTTGTTAGCCGTGTTTGTCCTCCTCCCTCCCCTCTTTCCCCTCACTTAGTTTCTTCTCGAGACCGAGACGACAAACTTTTCTAATTGAATTTGTGAAACTGAAACTCAATATTGTTTGTGTGTTTCCTCCTCTAACTTATTTTACTTGGTTTAAAAGAACTCTTTTAATTCACGACGACAACATTCATGCTTCGGCCCTCCGCGGCCTCCTGGCCATGGTCACGAATACCAACTTGATGAGGAATATAACGGGGAGGGAGTAGGGATGTTTGTAATGTTGGCTATCTGACCGAAATAGGTTTTATTTCTCTACTCATCACACATTTATCCTCCCCTTTCTCTTTCATATAAAACAATAATCAAGGATCTGCACTCAGGACCTGTGTCCGGAGATACGCTGGCTCTTCTAGTCAGGTTCACCAGATATAGATAGGTTGAGGTTTGAATCCCGGCTCAACGCAATGTTGGTTTTGTATTTTTTTCATTAATAGTTTCCTATCATCCCTACTCTACACGAATGAGGGTACACTTCATATAAACTCTATCTTACTCATCCAAATCTCATTGAGTGGATAGCCCGGATGGGTTGAATGACGTGGAGCACTGGAAGACACCCATCCCCCACCCGTGGGCCCCATACACAGGGGATTTTAGATGAATCCTAAGAGTTGTTTCTAATATTGAATACTGAATCAGTTCTGACGTAGATCAGGGGTTCCCAAATTTTTTAGACAGAAGGAGCCCTTGCAACATAAATAATACATGATGGAGCACTAATAATAAATTTATACTAATATTATTAACATTCAGTAATGGCAGTTAAATTTTACAAGTGTAAAAGTATAAAACAAACGGACATCACATGTTCAGGTTGCGCCTTTGGCAAATGTCTTTTACTAAGGTTTAAAAAAATCGACAATCCTAATTACTGATGATATTTTATAGTTTGAAAAACAAGTACATAATATTCTAAAATGGCCTCACCAAGCTTGAGATAGCTATGGAAGAGCACAGTTGGAAGAACGCTGACGTAGATTATGTGAAGGACTTGGGTCCACAAAATAGTAACGCTAAAATATTAACAACTTACACATTATTTAAAGAAACTAAAATTCGTAGGCGTAAATAATAATTATTTTCTTTTCATTTAATACAAACTTTGACTCTTTTTTTTAAAGTCCCTTCAAATAATGTTGCTGCTCTAGGTAAGTACGTATATGAGCACAAATAAATATATTTACTATGATTGTTATGTGTTGAGAGGTATTTCTCATTAGTATCCCATGATTCTCTGATCATCTTCTGAAGCCCAGTGCTCTCAACGACCACGAAGACAAAAGCTAAAGTTAGTTGAGGTTATAGATGGTGTATCTTGACTAACTGAAAGTTTATCTTGCTCACAGTTGAATATAAAATATTTGTGTCCCTCCCTCAACCTTACCCACAAACCACTATTTAATTAAAAGTCAAACTTGCCTTCCAAAAAGAAGAGTTTACGAGTGAACATTCCCCTCTCTTCTGGCGCTATGGCACAATAATTCCCCTCTCTGTCTTATCCTCCCCTGACAACTTGGGAACTGTTGGGTGGTGCGGTGTTACAAGAGAGCTACAGTACAGTAATACCAACACAAAGCGAAGTAAAAGTTGGAGACAGCGGTTGGGTTAAAAGGTCACACTAGTTGGCAGGCCTTTACCGATCAAGGTGTATCTATCACGAGGCTAAGTCACGTCAGCCATTTTAGTGCGATACATTTTATTCATCGTGCTTTATTAAAGAGTTAAATAAACCTTTATTCGTAGTGCACATATTACAGTATTTTTTAATAAATTTGATAAAAAATAATTAACATCCCAATACAAAGAATTTTTTATGCTACAAAATGCAGTGATTTAATATCCTCTTTGATTTCATACCAATCTATTTTTATTTCACTCCACAAGCTATAGAAAACATCAGCTACAGCTTATTGCAGTATTTACTTATTTTCCCTGTGGCACTAGGAACTTGAAAGTTCCTGATCGAACTTATAAAAGTACGCCACCTAACCCTATATTGAGCTAGTTCTATCTAGTTTACTTCATTACACCTTATATCTATTTTGAGCCAGTTCTATCCAATCTACCGCGCTACTCCCCATCTCTTTCAGGTCAGTTCTAATGCTATCCTTCCATTTGAGGACTACCATGCCAACTTTGATCCTCGTCAGAGAACTGGAAGGGAGTTAATATATAACTAGCCAAAATGGCCGAGTGTCGTGATAGAACCTCCTAATAGAATGACCTTTACTGTCCACGCGCTGACACTAGAGTGGTGTAGGCTTTGTAACACCACACGAGCCACCAATCCTGTCCTGTTAATATCCCTCCTTCCCTTTCTCCTAGGACTCCGAGTGACGTCATCAGGAGGTGATAAGGCTGACAAGTAGGTTGAAACACTTGTCATCTCTGGGTCGTGGAGTAACTTAAAGAATTAACGATACGACACCTCCACGTACCTGCAGTAGAGTTAAAATATTAAGTGATGCACACATTATTTAGCGAGTCTAGAACATCGCCAGAACTACTTAGTTAACTGCGAGAGTTTGGCCCTCATTTGGAAACCTTATTAATTAAATATCTTCTTTTCAAAAACTAAATAAATATGAAAAAATAAATGTATTCAATGTGTATAATTTTATCTCTTTTAAATTAATGTTATTTTAATGAGGCTATGACCTTGAATTAGGGGTAAAACCATGATACATTATTACTCTAAGAATAGCCCAGATCCATGATATAGTGATTACAATGCACTATATATTTTGGTACGGGTCAGAGCAAGTTGTTTCTTTAATTTATCTGTTTCAGCCTCGTTTATGGCTCGGACAAATATGAAAGTGTGACGTATGAACGATAATTTTAATAACGCTACTAGTAGCATTCAATATACAGCCAGTCCCTGTGATGAATGGAGTGAAGGTATCACTTGTAGTCATTTGGTGACTTGGCAGTCTGATGTACAATAGTACCTTCTGGCTCAGTGAGGAGAGCAACGGGAAACTACCTCACTCCTCATTCACCCAAGCACGCTTCTTCAGTTCTGACCAGACTATACAGCTGATGGTGGAACTGTTGACCAACCTCCGTGTTGGGTACTATACATACACTCAAATAAATAAAATTATCATTTTGTTTCGTGACATAAAATATTATTTTGAGGGTAGTGAAATGAAAATAAATTCAAGATATATTTTTATTTTATAAAACTGTAGTTTCTTAAATATTCCATTATATGTATAAATAATATCAATTATCATATTTTATAATAACTCAGATTGATAACTTTATATTTATTTAGCACAGCGTCTTACTACCCGTTCGGTTTTCACGCTTAAGTACTAATTACGCTAATGGATTAGGAATTGGGAAGGTTGAATTTTAGAGGAAGTGAACCTGAATTTTCGTGGAGGGAGAGTGGAATACCATTTAGGAAAAGCCACCACCATTTTACCTAACCGAGATTCGAACCTCAATTTCCCCGTCCTCGGCAGTCTAGCTCAACATGAATTGTTTATATTACCAAGTGGAGAAAATTAAACTAAGCGGATCTACTGAAGAAATATTTTATTTATTTTTATTTTAACAAAAAAGATGTGTATTTGTTATAAAAAGTGTAAAAACGAGAAGCCTAAGCTGTGCTCTCCTTCACCCCATCTTAAGTGCACGCTGGGAGTGACCAGATAAAACGTTACCCGAAGCCACAAACAGAAAAGTTGGAGGGCGAGCGGTTGCAAGTACGTGCGAACTGAAAATACGTGAAAGATGTCTCATCCCTAGAAGATTCCAAACAACATATTGACCGATCACGCGGAAGATATAAAAAGAAGAAGGGGAGAGATATGTAGGGAGTGCCTTGGAGGCATTCCTATCAGACCGCAAGAGCGGAAAGGACACACCGAGACAAATACCGCAGCCTTGTAGGGGAAACCCAACTAAAGAAGGACATTAATAGAACGGTTTCCATGATCGCTCCTTTTTTGTCCGAGCACGTTGTTCCTTTGTCCGTTTATAGGGGTGCTCTGGGGTAAGGACGGGGCAGTGATCTTTGTGGGTGGAGGGGGGTGGGGGAACGGGCTTATTTGTTGGCCAAGAGATTACATGGAATAGGGGGGAAGGGGGAAAAAGGAGATATTTTACTTTATTCATTACCAAATGCGGTCCTGAAAGTTTCCTCCGTGGAAGTGTAACTTTACCGTGTTTTACTTTTGTAAATGTAATCTCGACTTTCGTTTGAAATATTCAACATTTTTAACTTTGTGTATTATACTTTAGTAATTATAACTACAATGTTAGGAAATTTGAAAGATAAAGGTTTTAAATATTGTGTATGCATTTATAATTAAAAAGATCTTCAAACATTATAGCATGTCAAAATGTTTTTGAAAAGAAAAAAATATTACCTAGGTTTTTTTTACCTTTAAAAATGAATTATTTACTTACATAACAATATAGGCTAAAGCCCACTTCAGTGGTCACATGGTCTAAAGCGCTACTCTCGCAATAGAATAGGCTGCCAATGACGGGGATATCTTGGTTCGATGCCGATCGGGTGTACTGAGGGTGGTTTTCCCTGGTTGGTTTCCAAATATCTCTCTCTCCATGCAAATGTGGGTAGACTTTATTCCTCTAAATTCAACCTTCACCATCCTTTACTCAAATCTTTCAATTCACGTTATTTTTCAGTCTCTAAAGTAAGTTTCTATACTAATGTTTTCTTTTACAAACCTACATATCTTATTTAAATGAACTTTCAACATTTAAATTTGCTCAAAATAATTGGGAATAATAATAGATTTGGGCTCACAGTTTTAAAAGTGTTCTAAAACCATTTATATAAATAATATATGTATGTATCTAGCGCATATATATAATTATGGGTATCAATCTTAGTAAACGTTGCAAGTGAAAACTCCTATAGGTCCGATCCAACCCAGTCTTCAATATGGGTTTGACTTTGACCAAAAATGCTTTGAAATATCCATATATTTAATATTGATCGTCTTGCTCAGAGGCTCAGCTAGAAAATTTGGGCACACCCCAAACTCTGGTTTTAACCAAATATATTTAATAGCTTGCCTTTAAATAACAATATATTAGTCTCCATTTGAGGTGTTTGGAGGCATAGTAATGCTATGACACAAAACAGTAATTCCTAGATATTAATATTTAAGGTTCTAAACATTAAACTATCCATAAGCCTAAATACTTTTTTATCTGTCCTAATTTGCTACAAACTTTGTACCTCCGGAAATCAACAAAGTTTTGTTTCAGTTTCATGTAAGGACGTTTATAAGCAAATTGTCATCGTAAGGGCTTAGCTGACAGGTTTAAAATTAGCTACATATACTTCCAAGCAATGGCGGTGGAACTAGAGGCCAGGGGGTGGGCGAGATTGCCTCCTCCTGGAAAGAATTTACTTCCCACATCCTGGAATACACTGGGGTCCCTCTTCCCCTGGATATAATTCAATTCCTCTGATATTATCGAAGCTGAAAGATGGTCTTAAATCAAACTCCAAATGATTTCAAGATGTATTCGATTTTAAAATTTTTGCTGAAGCTTCAGATCGCTTTTAGGGACATCAAATTTCCAAACATTTATCGGGAAGGAGTGTGGTCTAATTTAATATTTTTGCTACACTCCCGTATAAAAATAAGGTTTCACTACCACTGCTTTAATATATTAATACGTCAAGTAATGTGATATGCCGTTGTCACTCTTGATATATATTATTAATACATTAAATAACAACAATAATATAATAAAACATTAACCATAGGGAAAATGATACTCTGTGAATACAATTGAACGCGAACAATAGCTGTCATGGTTGTTGTGACATAGCTCATTACTCCACCGATTCCTACAGTTAGACCCCCTGTTCTAATTAAGCATCACGCAGTCTACGCTATCAGAGAAATCCTGTGAAATTTCGCATAGTGAAATAGTGAGTCTACATTTACAACCGAGCAAGCGATGCGCACTTTTTTGTTGTATTATCCTGAATTACATACACAAACACACATCACTAATATAGCGTGATGTACAACCATTTGTCTGCACTCGCAGCTGTAATTGTGTTCGTTCCAATCTGTGAATGTTTGCGAGTGATCGTTGGGGGTGAGAGGGAGGACACACGCGGTGAGGGGGGTAGTGGGTAACTAGATGACGTCACTCACCGGTGCAGTACCGAGGCTCGTCAGATCTGTCTCCGCAGTCGTCCACAGCGTCGCAGTAGCGGTCCAGACGCACGCAGCGGTTGTTGCGGCACGGGAACTCTTGCGGCAGGCGGGGACGGGAGACGCGGCCGGTACCGCCACCAGCACCGCCAGGAGTGCCACCCCCCAGCCGGGACCCGCCATGCCACCTCCGGGCCGCCCTGCTGACACAAACCACGTATCACACACATACACACATGGAGGTTATTACTGACTAGGGTAGAACGAGGCTGATTGTCATCAGGGGCTGGTTGTCACATTACTTCTAAGAGATACGTAAGATGAGCAACAAACGGAACTTGTGTGGATGGTTGTAAGCAAGTAAAGTAGTCTTATATACGTTTGTTCATGGATTATGTACCAATGTATTTTAACACCACGTATTACTACCCATTCGAGTTATAAGCTCATGTACTAGTTACGCTAATGGGTTAGATATGAGGAAGGTTTAATTTAGAGGAAATGTGCACGTATATGCATGGAGAGAGAGTGATAAACCACTTAGGAAAAAACCCTCAGTACACCCGACTGGGATCAAACCCTGATCTCCCCGTCTTCTGCAATCTAGTCTACTGTGAGAGTGGCGCCTTAGACCATGCGGCCAACGAGGTGGGTTCCATGAACTATAGAACCTTCTTCAGAGCTGATTATGGCACGGAAAGAACAAGAGCTAAAGTCTGTATATTTACATTTTTTGTAACAAAAACATTGCTCCAAAACGTATGTTTAGTTTAATATTCTACATTTATTCATGTCAACAATTCTTGAATATCTGTCATGAGCATAGTGGACTTTGAACAGGACTTTCTATTTTGATTTAAAAGGTTCTAAACCCAGGTTCAAGTCCGCCTATGTTCATGACAGATATTAAAGAGCTGTTGATATCACCGTGGGAAGAACATTAAACTGGAACAATAGTTTATTTATTTTGATAAAAAAATATTTTTCTATAAAAACTGAAAAAATACGGACCTAAACTTACGTTCATTTCCATCTTAGGTATATCTATATATATTGAAATAGTACGGATTTAAGTAGGTCCATAGGTACACAAAATCTGACAAAAGGCTAGACGGAAATATAAAACTCACTTTTATTAGTTCGAAGGTACATAAAAAGCAACATGACATCAAAATCCCGGTGCATAAAATGTTTATGATTACAATACTTTATCCATATGATAAAGTAAAAATAAAATTTAATATTAAAGCTGCTAGTAAGCCTGAGTATAAAACTACTTGGCAATGTCTTTTGATGATGAAATGCGACAACAGTAATTTATTTTATTTACTCATCTTCATCAACCAACGCAGGTCAAATATTCCTAGGGCGAACAGTTTTGTCTTCCAACCCCTCCCCCACTGACAACCCTCCTCCCTCCAATAGTACTTGGTCTCCCCCTCTCCTCCCTCGTTTATACAGTAGTATTATTCAGTCGAGAAGCTTCTTATGTAATTTATGTTTGCGCAAGAGAGCAAGTTTTTGTTCATCCAGTAAAAAGGTTGATCAGAGGTCGCCGTAATTCAATGTGATTGGTTGTATATTTCCGGGGGGTCTGTCTGCTACCTCTTTACACCCTCCTTCCCCCCCCTCTTCAACACACATAAAAAAGAAATCCCTGTTCCTTTTTGTCCCTCCTGTTCTTATGCTTTACTTCCAATGGGTTAAAAGGGTGAATTTTTTTAAAGAAAAAAAAACCCACGTTGACTGTGTGACGTAAGTAAATCTTACATGCATGGATGCGCAGGACGAAACTTTTTTTTTTAATTTTTTATTTTCAAGACGGCTTTTGTCAGGACATTATTTTCTGACTTTATCGTTTCAAAAAAAAGTCTATCAAAACGTCGCTATTAATTATATGAATAAAGTTAATAATCAAACAATCAATGGTGGGATAGGAATAAACATTCACCGGGATTTTATGTCACCATCGTTAAAGATATCAAAACAAGTTTCCTCTTCCGTTCTTCAGCAATTTGTTTAAAAATTAAACAAGATGTTTAAAAAATTAAACCAAACGTATCTAGCATATAACCCGAACGGGTAGTAAGACGTGGTGCTAATAATAATAATAATAATAATAATAATAATAATAATAATAATATCTACTGAAGAAATATTTAATTTATTTTGGTTAAATATGTTTTTACTATAAAAACTGCAAAAAATATTTTCCTTAACTCGCGTTCCCTCCCTCCCCCTCCCCCTCACCTTAATATATATTAGTTTGTACTGTACCAAACAATGGTCAATTTATTATAATATAAATATATCAAAGATTTTACTGTCTGAACGACACAAGTACCAGACCTTTGTAACTTCGACCAAAAGTGCCCCCAGCTCCCGAGAAACCAGGCCATTGGTCTCCGCACGCAGCCACTGTTATTGAATTTCAATCATTCTCCTCGCCTGACTTGTATCCGAAGACATAAATACAAGCTACAACACTATTTCTTCACCCTCCACCTCCCTAGCCACCAAATACCCCGGACCATACACGAAATTATTTGGAAAACCATAAATTACCATTTTTATGGTTCTTTTTATAAAACAAGATTCTTTGTTGTTTCATTTTTAGAAATAGATTTTACGTCAGATACAAGGAAATAAACTGTGCTTTGTTTGGCTACCAGCACAAATAATACTTTATAAAAATATGGCCGCTCTGGCTTTCGAGTGGTTAGGAGGGCTGACTTTTAAATAGAGAACTGTGGTTCGAATACAGGTGGCTGTAAAAACATTTTGCGTCTCACTACCCGTTCGGGATGTACGCTTATGTATTAACTAAACTAATGGGTTAGGGATGAGGAAGGTTATATTTAGAGGAAGTGTAACCATATTTGAGTGGAGGTAGGGTATAAAACCATTTTTAGAAAAACATCCTCAGTACCCCTGACCGAGATTCGAACCTCGATATCACCGTCATCGGCAGTCTAGTCTGCTGCAGGAGTAGTGCCTTAGATCATGCGGCCATTGAAATGGATTTAAAAAAAAGGTATTTGTAAGTGAGACTATACGTAGTGTTTCTGTGATGTGCGTACGGTTATTATTATAGTGTGTAAGTCGTGTGTCCTGGTCTTTAGAATGTGTGCTTTATAAAATCTTATAAATACTATTAAATGAGCAAGATGCTGCTTGAAATGAGCCGAAACAGACCAGCATGAACAGGAAAAAACCGGAATGAACAGGAACATAATTTTGATGGCAAACGAAACGCATGAAAAGCGTTCCAGGAGACAAAACGTCCAGTACCCTCATCCAGTAACTCATCTCTGTGAATGGGAAAGCCCCAATTTACCCATTAATAATTAGTTTAGTCATGCCAGGAATCGAACTTGTACACTATAATAAAAATGCTAGATCTGGGATACATCAATCTATAGCCCAGTTTGCAGAAATATTAGCCAGTACTAATGTACCGTTGTCCAGGGGACGCTTGAATGTACTAATCGTACATCCTTTCCGTGGAGGTTCTTTCCAAGTCCCGATGTGATGAGTTAATGATGATAGTGAATATGACAGGGTTGAGCCAATGAAGATCTTAAACTAACTTAAACATAGCTAAATAAACCCTGGTGACGATGGGAACTATTCCACTATTGAGAAAAATCCGCCGATACCAGCTGTGAATCGAACCCGGGACCTCTAGGTCAGCAGAAAGAGGCTCTGATCCCCATATTATGGGCCAGGTTATTTAAATAATTAATTTAGTTTACTAAACGCGCATTGAACAGACCAACTATATCAGCACACGACCCACAAACTATCTTAACTATTCAATTCATCACGGTGAAAGCTGTTTCAACAATGATAAATATTTCTACCAAAACGGTAATCCAACTCGGTCCCTACCAGTTTAGTAAACATAATGCGCTACTGACCAGTAGTATTCAAACAAAAATATAATGTGTTAAAAAGAGTGTAGACACAACCTTAATCTACTTAAACCGAACGTTAAAAATATATGAAAAAAATGTTTACAATCATATATTTGATATGATGCTGTAAAGAGGAAGGGAATGGAGGGGAGTTGTGTAATTTTTATTTTATTTAATAGGGGTCCGTTTAAAAACACGCACGCTTGAAATTTAACGTTGTAGCCGCAAATATTGGAATTTTTCTAGTGGTATTTCAACGCTTCACACTTTAGCCACGGAGGGAAATATTCCCAGCATTTATTTTTTTATACCCTCTTCGTGTTTAAACACCACCATCTACACCTCTACTCCCCTCACCCTTCCCCCACAAACACATGACAGCAGATTATGACAGACTACTCTGGCTCCATTCATAATTCATGTCGGTTCAGATGAAGCTGTTTTGACCGTTTGCAAGTTTTCATGATAATGACTGTACATCATTAGCAGGAACAGTGTGTGTGTATGTGTGTGTTTGTGTGTGTGTGTGTGTGCACGGGGATAATCTCTTAATCTCCCTCAACACGTGAACAAAAGTTATATGCACACATAATATATTTTTATCTCTACATATGATTTTATTTTACCCTTCTTATCTATATATATCTTTAAATAAAATCATTGTCCAGCTACTTACCTAGAGGTCCTGGGTTCGATTCTCAACTTGTACCGGGAGATTTGTCTCGAGAGGGGAATAATTCCCATGGTCACCAGGGTTTATTTAGTTAATTATGTTCAAGCTAGGTTAAGATCTTCATTGGATCAACCCTGTAATATTCACTATCATCATTAACTCATCTGATCGGGACATGAAAAGAGCCTCCACGGAAAGGATGTACGATTAGTACATTCAAGCGTCCCCTGGACAACAGTAGAGTAGTACTGGCTAATATTTTCGCAAACTAGGTTATAAATTGATGCAACCCAAACACGCCATTATTATTATTACTTAAAGATCGTAATCAACTCACATTTCTAAAACAAACTTTGGTGTAGACACTCCCGATATTTTCAACATTTATATATATATTTTCCAAAATAGATGTACACATAATTACTTAATCTATGGAACTAGGAACTCTGTAAAGTTTATTGCCGCACTCACGCCACCTATCTCTATCTTGAGCTAGTTCTATCCAGTCCACCCCATTACATTCTATCCCTATCTTGAGCTAGTTATATCCAGTCCACCTCATTACACCCTAGCCCTAACTTGAGCTAGTTATATCCAGTCAACCTCATTATACCTTATCCCTATCTTGAGCTAGTTATATCTAGTCCACTTCAGTATACCCTATCCCTATCTTGAGCTAGTTATATCCAGTCCACCTCATTATACCCTATCCCTATCTTGAGCTAGTTATATCTAGTCCACTTCAGTATACCCTATCCATATCTTGAGCTAGTTATATCCAGTCAACCTCATTATACCCTATCCCTATCTTGAGTTAGTTATATCTAGTCCACTTCAGTATACCCTATCCCTATCTTGAGCTAGTTATATCCAGTCAACCTCATTATACCCTATCCCTATATTGAGCTAGTTCTATCCAGTCCACCTCAATGCACCCTATCCCTATCCTGAGCTAGTTCTATCCAGTCCATCTCACTACACCCTATCCCTATCTTGAGCTAGTTATATCCAGTCCACCTCATTACACCCTATCTCTTGCAGGTCTATTATAATGTTATCCTCCCACCTGCGGCTAGGTATTCCCAATGGTCTCTTCCCATTGGATTTGTCAGTCAATACTCAGAACAAGGTTCTAGAATCCCTCATTAACACTGCATTTCCTGCCCACCATAATCTAAGAGATTTGATTATCCTAACTATTTCTTGTGATTAGTACAATATATGTTACTCATCATTATGTAACCTCCCCCACTCCCCAGTATTCTCATCCCTTTTTGGGCCAAATACTTTCCTAAGGACCTTGTTCTCAAACACTCTTGATTCCTTTTCGTCTTGTAATGTAAGAAACTATGTTTCACACTCATAGAGAACAGCTAGTAAAAATTATTGTTTTGTATATTCTTAGTTTTACATTCTTTGAAAGCAGGCAAGATGTAAATAACTCACTGAATGAATAATAGCATGTATTTCCTAACTGTATTATTTTCCTAATTTCAATCTAATATAGTTTTTGCTAATTAAGATTGTTCCTAAATATTTGAACCCATTAACTTTGTCAAATGATATGTTGTTTTCAGTAATCTCTCAATTATCGTCCCCAATCTGTGTTCTCTGTGTGATCATATACTTAAAATTTATTTAAAATGAATCGTAGGCCTTTTCAAAATATATGAATAATTGATGAACTAACATGTTTCATTCTCACTTTTTTTTCTAATATTTTTCGAGTGGTAAAAAATCTTTTTGAAAATTGGTATTGTATGTAATACCTTCCTTCCATTCTTGTGGTAGTACCTCATGGTTCCATATGGAACATAGCCAAATATATATATATATATAAAACTATACAGTATGTATATATAACTACATATATATAAATAATATTTTATCATATTTAATAAAATATTACTACTCAAACGCTAAGATTTGAACGAGTAAAATAAAAGTGTGGTTTCATTTAGATAAGACGGAATTTTTTTGGCCAGTTATAGAATTTATTAAAACAATATTCATATATTCATACGTCAATTCATGTGAACTGCTGTTGTCACTTTTGATAGATATTATAAATAACTATAGAGTAACAATAATAATAATATGGTAAAATGTTAGCAACGTTAGCCGTAAAAAAGTTTGTATTTTTAAAATGTTCCTTCGTACCACTATCCCACTATTCTGCCATATGAGGAGCGGATACTGTGTAAGAAGATGTATACCTTGATTTTATTACGAATGGACATTTATAAACCTGCTTCGGAGGTCACATGGTATATGGTGTCACTCTCTCAAGAGACTGAACTGCCAATGACAGGAAGATTAGTACTCGAATCCTAGCCTGATGCATTGGGGATGGTTTTCCCTAAATGGTTTTCCAATCTACCTCAACGCAAATGCGGGTACACTTTCTCTAGATTCAATATTCCTATTCCCTAACTCATTAGCACTATTAGTACTTATGCGTATAGCCTTAACAGGGTAAGACGCGGTGCTAAAAAAATTAGAGCATTTTTTTTAGAAAATATAAACAAATTATTTTATGGTCAACATTGATAACATTTTAACATGGTATTATTCTTATTCTTATATATGTATTGATAACATATATAAAAATGCAGTTGCAGAAAACATGACTTGACGTATGAATACGTCTTCTAGATGTTAGAATATGTGCATTCCTTCTAGGCTTGTGGTATATTATATCGCCCAGTTCACGTATCGTACTAGAGACAGGCAACCCAGCAGCACATACACGCTGCACGGAGTGACTACCTCTATAGTGTGTCAGGGGACGCCAACAAATTCCACCTCATAAGTTGGTGACGTCATTTACATCGCTTCTTCGGCTATCATGCACGCTCCACAGCCAGGGATGACTCTCGGGAGTCTGATTGTTTGAGGAACTGCACCAGCAATCTTCTGAATAAGAGGATATTCAATTATAATAGGTCTCAAAGGCACACTGGGGTCGAACCCTTTCTGTTTTCACTAGTTCGGGAGTGTTAACTACTCATCTAAATCTCTCGTCGTCCGTTTTGCGCCCCAGAATTCTCTACTCAGTCAATATGGTCTCCAAGGATTGAATATTTCTTAACCCATTGTTGCTCGT